>QLTV01000548.1:1816518-1831062 GCA_003457575.1 Thermophis baileyi
CTGGGCTTTTATAGTCTTACTTTTCAAAATTTCCAATGCTTCTTGAGTTGTTTTCTCCTTTAGGATTCTCATCCATGGTATCCTTCCCAAGCTATCTCTAATTTTATTGAAATTATCTCTCTTAAAGTCCAAGACTCTAGTTTGACTTTGTTCTACTGCTTGTGTTTGCATAATGTTGAATTCCAATATTGCATGATCACTTCCCCCCAAGGTTCCTGTAGCTTCAACACCTTCTATCATTTCATTTCTGTTAGTGAGAATTGTCCAATGTGGCTGATACCCTTGTTCCCTTCTCTACTTTTTGGGAAACAAAGTTGTCTGCTAGGTTTGTTAGGAACCTGTTGGATCCTAAGATGGATTGTATGTAAAAAGGATTGGTTAAAACATGATTGGTCAAAGCAGGGTAAGCTGCACAGGAGCTTTAAATTAAATCATATAAGGGTTGGTTATTAAATCTCCGATTAAGCACTTGTAGAGATGTGTGAGAAATGTTAATGATCTGAGGTTCAAAGATATTTGGAAAGAGTTTCATTAGATATATTCAAAACAAAATAAAAAAATATCTATTAATTGTTCAATTAAGATGGCAAAGTGCTAACAATCTTTCAGAAAAGGCAGCGCTACACAAGTCCTGTTTCGTTCAGTGATATCTATCTATCAATTATGCAGAACTAAAGTTTATGATTGTAAGGGAACTGCCACATGTGTGGGGTAAGGAAAAAACAAGTTCCAGGAAACTACAGTGATTCTAGAGGTGTTCATAGGAAATAGAAGGAATGTTTATAAATTTTGCAGATGATACAGAATTGGGTGGATAGCTAATATAGAAACAAAATAAATTGGAGAAACAAAAGTAACAACCCTAAATGTAATGAGATAAGCACAACTTTTTTTACTTAGGAAATAAAAATGCACAGATACAGGTTAGCAGATAACTAGGTTGATAACAGTATTTGTAAAAAAAGACAGTGGAATAATAAGTGACTACAAATTTAGTTTTAGTTTTTCACATTTGATGTATCACAATTGTTCTTTAAGCAGATCTGCAGCCTTTTATATACATTATTTTTACATTTATACAATTTATAGTTATCTTACAATATTTCCTAATTCTAAGTCTTCATCCCACATTTCCTCTTCAACTTTCAACTTCAATATTTTAAAAATAATAGTAATAAGTGACTACAAATTTAATATGAGGCATCAGTTGTGTGTGGCTGCAAGAAAAAAAGAAATGCACTCCACTCTATTTTGTTTATTACATCCAATTTGGGCACCACACTTGAAAGATTTAGAGAAATTGGAAGAGGTTTACAGAAAGACAGTAATGAAGATAAAGGGCCTAGAAACAATGTTATATGAACAAGGATTGAAAGAGCTGAATGTGTTCAGCATTAGAAAAGGCTGTTGTGAGGGTATATGATATTATATTAAATATCTGAAAGAATATCACAGAAATCCTGTGGTCTTTCATTTCAAAGTGCAGGAATGAAACTTAACTGAACCTAACAGGCTGCCAAAAGAACTCTAGAATACTAATTATCCAGTGGGATATTTGTCAATGCGAGTACAAGAAGATAAGATGGCTGAAAGTAGAAATTTCTGTTCCTTTAGGAAATAATAAGTACTGTATAGCTGTCAGTTGGGAATTTTGCTCCTACATCTCAAACATTAGTGCAAGGGCATTTGCCTAACCACAGACCCAGAGTGCTTTACAGGAAAACACCAATTCTCAATAACTTTTGAAGCTTTCTTTTAAAAATAGGAATACATGACATAAGGATAATGACCAGAAAATATATTCCTTTCAAGAAATTGAAGGGTTTTGCCCAATAAGTGCAGAAAAGAGTCTCTACCTCCCCCTCTCCCCTAAGGTCATCCACTTGCTATTGATTTTGGATAGCTAACATTGCTATAGCACTTGAAATGAAACCAAAAGGAAAATCCTATACTGGATTCAGGAGCATATTCACTGAAAGGTGCATTTCCTGTAGAAAAATTATATTTGGTCCTAGAAAATTCATAGAGGCAGGCAAGCGAAGAGGTGTGTGTTCATGTGGTTTTTGGCCTATCTTGTACCTCCTCAACTAGTTTGCTGTCATTATGAACAGTAGGCCATTCTATTCAGCTTCACAGACTAATATTTATCTGTAAATTTATACTGTATTTACATCAGAGGTGGGTTTCAGCAGGTTCTGACCAGTTCTGGAGAACCGGTAGCGGGAATTTTGAGTAGTTCGGAGAACCGGTAAATACCACCTCTGACTGGCCCCGCCCCCATCTATTCTCTGCCTCCCAAGTCCCAGCTGATTGGGAGGAAATGGGGATTTTGCAGTAACCTTTCCCTGGAGTGGGGAGGGAATGGAGATTTTGCAGTATCCTTCCTCTGGAGTGGGATGGGAATGGAGATTTTACAGTATCCTTCCCCTGCCACGCCCACCAAGCCATGCCATGCCCACCAAGCCACACCCACAGAACTGGTAGTAAAAAAATTTGAACCCCACCACTGATTTACATGTGATTTCTGCATTACTTTTCCAAATCGTTGCCTCTAAGGGGCTTTACCTGGAGATGCTATGTAGCTACATTAAGCTCCATTCCAGAAGAAAATTAGGATATAAAAAATAAAAATATATTCTTTGTATTTTACCTGTTGTGATAGTCTTTTGCTAGAAAGTTGGTAAAGATTTACTATCTTCCCTGAGAGTAATTTTGCTGATCTGAAACCTTCTGAAAACAACATTATTTCAGCAATGAGTTCATAATCCGGTATTACCATTGACATAGGACGAAATAATGATTTTAAATTGTCTGGAAGTTCCACACGACCTTTGTATCTTAAAAGGAAAGTTAATGTCATCACATTCATTAAGAACACTTTAATATGTTAGCTTTACCACATATAAATAAAAATTCCTTTCAACAAAGATACAGTACTAGTCTGAAAAAGTAGAGTTCACTACAGTTTAGAAAATAATTGTATGATCACTATTATGATAGCGGATTATGGTAATAAGTGATGTTTAAATGCAAGTGAAAAATTATTTAACCTTCTGAAATTGATAATAGTGGTAATTTAAAACCACAACATTTGGAAAATGGGAATATAATTCAGTGGCAGTACATATTCCTTGCATTTAAAAGATTCCATGATCAATCCCTGAATCAACAAATTAGGCTAAGAAATATTATTTTCCAAAATCTTGAAAGTGCAAAGCTATGGACAATATTAAACTCATTGTATCAAAATTACCAGTTCATGCAACAGAGCTTCACCCATTTGTAAAAAATACTCCCCCCCCCCCAAAAAAATGGTTCTTTCTGTTATGGTGTTATGGAACAATGATAGCTACAGTTATCACTTACCCAGGATTCATGGTAATAAAAATTGCACAGTGTGGTCTCAGACGAATTTCTTTTCCTTCCAGTACAAATCTGTGTTAAATGTAAAAACAGCTCCAATATACTACAGTTAGGGAATAAGTAGTGTGCCAAGTTACAAAAGCAGAGAAAATGATCAAGTTGTTGCCTTATACAAAAAACTGCAAGTAAATACTGTGGTCCTAAGCTGCAAAGGATGTTGTGCCACATAAGTTAAGCACCTTGAGTTAAGCCTAAAACATCAGATACAATTGAAGATGGTACAATATTAGCATAACACATTGATAATATTTACACATATGAGGTTTGCATCTGCATAGACCACTATTAGGAAGATTCTAAGTTTGGGGGGAGGACTAAGGACCTGTCTATATATGTCCATATGGAGTGTAGTGCAAAGGAGCTCAGTTCTGATTCCAACACAGGAGTTCAGAATAAATACACCATTGTAGAACAAATTAGGGGTATTATGTACCTGCAGAAATGACTATTTGAAGAAGTACAGTTATTGCTAAGCAATCTGCCATCATTCTTTGTGATGCTTTTCTATATTATACATATAGCAGAAATAGCAGGTTTCCTTAAGGAGGCAATTAGTTGACCTATAAAATATAGAATGTACTATTTTGCCAAAGGCCCAGTGCAGACATCCAAGCCACAATGTTTGATTAATGTAGATATATAGGCTTACAATAATGTTCAGAGGTGCCCATTTGGCAAAAAGCAGTACATATACAAAGACTGCTTATGCAGAATGTTAAGCTGTGATAAAATAAAGGTATGTTAATTGGCAGATCTAAGTATAACAGAATCTACCACTCACCCAATCTTTTTTTCAAACTTGTTTATAGATTCCCACATCTATTTTAACTAAGCTTTTCAGTTACAGCTAAAAACTAACTATATATTTAGAAACCATATTGTCAGGGTTCCAAATAGCATCCGAACTTAAATCAGAGTCCGAGGCAAAGTATTCCTCAAAGTTCCAATTTATTAACAGAGCCATGTTGGCACATCTGGGAGAAACCCGAATCTGAAGTCCACCGGGTTTCTCCACCCAGTTGAAAGTTCAAGCCCTTGTCCCCACACCCCCAAGTCCATCACGTTGACCAATCTTCAACTGCCAACTTGGCAGCCTCCACCCATCTCCTCCCAGGCAGGTGCAGGAGTGCGAAGACAAAGGATGACCTTGACTATCTAGAAGGAATTTGTTATGGCTACATACAGACAGCCCTCATGCAATTCCCCCTCCCAAGTTCCCACAGCAAAGAATACATATTAAAAAGTGTGGCAGGCCAAAGACCCCAACTAAAATAGCTTTGGCCTGACACATATATTTAGAAAAAAGTATTCTTCTTGCAAAACATCATATGATGAACAATGAGCTGATCCAAAGTTGTGATCTCATTTTTTGCTTATGAACCTTTTGCCTATGAACTTTCCAAAAAAGGTTTTACCTATAATTTCCAGCTACGATTATTCCATAATGTCAGTTTCTAGTGAAAAGTAGGATCAGATTTAAGGCTCCTTCCCAACATCATCTATATACTGGGTTTACCAAAAATCAGACCAACCACAATATGTTTTATTACTTTTTTTTATTCAAAGAAAATGTTACTGATCTTACTGTACATCAAAAGACTAAGGAAGTACCGTGTTTCCCCGAAAATAAGACAGGGTCTTATTTTCTTTTGACCCCCGAAATATGGATGTCCCATCGCCGCCGTCTCCCTTCCATTCTTCGCGCCGGCCGAGCGGCTGGCCCGCCGCCGCCGCCTCATGAAGCAGGTCTCTGCAAGGCTTGTTGTGCCATTGCACGCACGAACTGCAGGACTGCCGCGAACTTCATCATACTGGCACAGCTGGCATCCTGCCACTCGCGGCTGTGCCGGTATATCGAACCTTGCGGTAGTGCTGCTGTTCATGCATGCGACGGCACAACAAGCCTTGCAGAGTCCTGCTCCACGAGGCAGCGGCGGTGGCGCGACAAGTCTCATTTCTGGCAGGTGGGACGTGTTGGGCCGCAAGACGTGCATCCTACATGACACTTGTAGCTCCATCGCGTTCCTCGCCATTGTGTCCAGGGAAGCACATTGTAAAAGAAAACTTCTTGCGAGTTGCGAGAAGTTTTCTTTTACAACGTGCTTCCCTGGACACAACAGCAAGGAACGCGACAGAGCTACAAGTGTCAGGACACGCATCTCGCGGTGGGGCGCAATTTGGGGGTGGCAGGTGGGGTAGGACGGGGTTGGCCGTGAGACGCGCATCCTACCTGAGACTTGTAGTTCCGTCGCGTTCCTTGACGTTGTGTCCAGGGAAGCACGTTGCGAGTTCAATCAAACTTCTTGAACTCGCGAGAAGTTTTCTTTTACAACGTGCTTCCCTGGACACAATGGCGAGGAACGCGTGGTGCTCTGCCTGGCCGGAGGGAGGGTTGTCTGCTGGGTGGGCACTACGTGGCAAGAGGTGCCGGGCAGCTGCTCTCTTGCAAGTGGGGCGGGAGTTTGCAGGCAAGGGGGATGGATGGGAGGCGGGCGAGCGCCAAAAACACTGGGGGGAGAGAGAACAGAGAGGCAGCTCCCGATCAGCTCAGCTGATCCGCGGGTCGGGTTTAAGGGGCCCACCCGCCACTAGCTGACTGGGGAAGGGAAGGGCTGCCTCCTGTGCTGCCACGCCCACCCCTTCACTAGGGCTTATTTTCGGGGGAGGGCGTATATTTACGCTCACCCCAAAAATCAGGCTTGGCTTTATTTTCAGGACATGTCCTATTTTTGGGGAAACACGGTATTTAGATGAAAATGACAACCAATTAAACATGTAATGTAATTTATATAATAAATTGTCTATAGGGTCTGACTTTTGGTACACCCTGTATATTTTGCATCTTTTAAAATGGGAAGAAAGTTCCGGCCAAGATATTAAAGAGAATAGTAATAATATTCTAATTGTGTCTGTAATGGTTTTTAATTACTCATTTAAATGTCATGAAGCACAAGGTCAATAGCAATAGCAATAGCACTTAGACTTATATACCGCTTTACAGTGCTTTACAGCACTCTCTAAGCGGTTCACAGAGTCAGCATATTGCCCCCAACAATCTGGGTCCTCATTTTACCCACCTCGGAAGGATGGAAGGCTGAGTCAACCTTGAGCCGGTGAGATTTGAACCGCTGAACTGCTGAACAGTCAGCTGAAGTAGCCTGCAGTACTGCACTCTAACCACTGCGCCACCTCGGCTCAGTAAGTACGTAAGTAAGTACAAGGGCACAAGTCAAGAAAGTTAAAATCCCCACCTTCATGTGAAACTCAAAATTGTTCCCATTTCATAAGAACGTTCTCCATAATGTATCAATCTGCTTAAAATAACTTACCAACATAGAAACTTTAAGAATATATATCAATCTTGCAGCAACATTAGTTTTAACACTATTTATTTTTTCTCATAAATTCATGTTGATTTTTACCAATTTGTGTCTCTCTGCATTAATTTGAAATGGACATTTAGAAATAATGGCTTTTATCAACAAAGAAATCTCTCTGGAAACAATTATTAAAGATTTTCAAACAAAATGTTGGGTCCCCTTTTTTACAAACATCCATATAAAGTACCAATATAAAGTACTTCAGAAGACTAGGAATTATTAATAAGCAAAGAATGTCAGCATACAAAAGAATTTATGTTTGACGTTGGTCATCTTAATATCCCACATTCTTTCAATTGCCTAATAAAATAGGCCAGCAGTTCCTGAATCAAATTATAAGGAGGAAACATAGGACATTGATCAGTTCTATGTGACATTCTAATCAACAAAGAAATTATTCCAATTATGATAGCCAGCTAACAAGGTCAGAATACAATCTTTTAATACAATAAACAAAAATGAAAGTAAAATTAGAATTAACTGGCACACATTTCAAAAAATTAAACTGTACAATATCAAAGTTTTGATCATGAACACAAGATCCATTGCCAAATCCATTTTATTTGATTTTATACTAATCCAGTGTTTTCTGATACGTGATATCTTTTTATAACACTTGATTGGCCAAGATCTGGTAAGTAATATATAGTAATAAAGTAATGTAGTTTGAAATCTTCAAACTAAGGTACTTGTCATTTGTGCTCTTGCCTTTTTAGCTCATTAGAAGACATCCATCCAGCTCTAGGCAAGAATCGTAAATATGAAATCTTTCTTTCACAACTTTCTTATATTAATGATACAACACAGACCAAAACTGCACACACCTTTGAACATAAAGTATTATTATTAATAAAATCTCACAGCAATTTCAAATAAATACCTGACACTGAGGCTATCTTTAGCTGCCTTAATTGCCTGAAGATGTGAAGCAATTGCAGAGAGGACTTCTATATCAATCCGATTGAATTCATCAAAACAACACCATGATCCAGATTGAACAAGCCCAAAGAACAATTTTCCCATTACCTTAAATAGACAAAGAAAGATAAAGCAGAACAAGTGAAGAATAAAGTCTCATGCAATTTATTACCAAGCTCAAAAGTAAAACAGCTACATCTGCCTTTGTAATACTTATACATGTACTTATGGAAAAGTTGTATACATAGTAGGTCCTTTTTAAAAGCATTGTCTCTAAGACTGCACTCAGAGTCTGAGTAGCTTTTGGCTCATTTCATACATCACTGAGCCTTTGGTTCTGCTTCAACTTGATATGACCTCTGCCAGCATCGCTTGTAACCTTGTCTTGGTTAGCTGTTATATAATTGTCCTCATCTAATGGTATGTTGCACCCTCCATGGCTTCTGTCTTATGCAAACTAGTGTCAGGTGCAAATAACCTGGAGCATTCATTGAGTTCAAAGCACAGAAGAGTTTATTATCACTACCTCTATACAAAAATCTAGTCAACTAATGGTCAAAGCCAAATTGGTGCTAGATAAAGGTCAAAGGAATTCATGGGGAGCTGGACTTGGGTCTTTAGTGTCAACGCAATGACTCCAAACTGATGACTCATTTATTCCACCTTTCCAGCTTAGTCTGCTCTTCTCCTACAACTAGCCTTGACTGCTCCAGCCTTGTATGCTCAGGGTTTTCATCTTCTCAACACCACTAAGTCATCTCTAACTGCCTTTATGGGAAGCTTGCCAGAGTAAAGAAGCATAGGGTTATTAAATGGGAATATGCCAGGAAAGTGCCCATGGCACATATGAGTAATCATATTCAAATAGTAAATTAAAGAATTTAAACAAGGAGTGGATATAGTTGTGCTTTGAAACTCCCTCCTTCCACTTAAATGAAAAGATAAAGATTAGCTAATATGGTACGGAACATATTGAAAATCAGGGTATGGAAGATAACCATCTCACTAGTTTGCTTTTGGAATAAAAGTATGTTTTATGATAGCTCAAGCTCACCATGGCACAAAATGCGAATATATTAACAACATGCTCTCAAAATTCCAAATATGCTCATTGTCTCAAAGGTTTGCCTACGCATGTTCTACATTGTACAGTATCTTAGAATAAAATTGTTTATCATACCTTATCATCCAAATCTCCAGAACAATTGTATGTAAGACAGAATTTTCCCAAAGCCTAAAAGTAAAAAAAATACAATATTGAACAGAAGTTCTATGGAACTGAATTGTAATCAAATAAGCATTAAATTGTATCAAATAAGATTATATGCTTTTGATTTAGATTTATCACTCATATTCCATTATTTTGCCCCTTTCCTAAAGGAGATCTACATTTTCAAATTTAAAAATTGAAATACAATTTTGAAAAAAAGAAGGCTCTTAAAAACATAGAATATATACAGTATATGGAATGCCTTAGCAAAGAAAAAGAATTTCTGCTAATTCAGAATGCCTGCTAGCTAAACAATGTCTTTTTACCTTTGGACATATGTGAATTTTGTAATATATTATAAATTTTTGGTACTTTGGTTCTTAAGCTTATGTAAAAAAAAAATTTTTTTTTGGCAATGCTAAACTTACATATAGCTACTTGTCTAAGATAGCTACATTTAAAATGTTTGCATATTTTGAAGGTTCAAAAGAAACCACATTCTAAATGCAGGATTAAAAATAAATATTACCCTAACTTTTTTGCAGATCAGATAAAATATATTTAAATAACATGTCGTGAGACAATGAAGTCTCCCATCACTATTATATTAACTATGGATTCAAACTAATCTCTAGTCTAAATATGAAAATTGCATGTTTATTTTTCATAGCTTTATAAATCCTCCATAGCAAAATAAAGTATCTTTCACTAGCAACCAACAGTCAATTCATTCAAAATGCACAGTAAGGAATGAGAGCAATTTCATTTCATTTCCACACATGTGAATTCCGTTTAGCCTGTTAGCTGAATATTAACATTGCAAGATAAAAAGTTAAACTCTACTATCATATATATAGAGTGTCGTAACAAAGTAAAATTGCTGATCTGCTCAAATAGCTGATTAACAACTTAATTGTATTTGGCCAAAAGATGTCAGTAAAATTTATATTCAAGGTCACCTGTAATGAAAAAGTGGACACTATTTATTTAAAGCAGTATTACCTCATTCTTAAGCATTTCCTAAAATGTCTTACAAAGTTTAATATTCATCTTAATATGTTAATCTTCAGATTAAAGTACCTAATAAAACTAAGAATTGTTATGATAAAAGTTAAAGCTAGTGCTGATATAAGAAAAGAGAGCATAAGACATAATCTGAAAATGAAAAAGGCACATACATCCACATCTTATTGGATTCCTGAGTATCAAGATAAAAGGTACAGCAGAAAAATGAGGGCTGGAGTCTTTTGGGAGTCCCTAAAGACTTGGCTCTGTTTCCAGGCCTGGATTATGGTGTCTGAAGAATCCCTGTTCAGTCTTTTTTCTGAAGGTTGAGAGTACTATTTTTATTCAGGCAATCATGTTGCTTTAATCGTGTTTTTTAAATTTATGTATTGGATAAACTTATGTATTGGAGCCATGGTGGCGCTGTGATTAGAATGCAGTATTGCAGGCTAACTCTGCCCACAGTCAGGAGTTTGATCCTCACCGGTTCAAGTTTGACTCAGCCTTCCAACCTTCCGAGGTCGGTAAAATGAGGAGCCAGATTATTGCAAGTACTATGGTGTGGTATATAAGTCTTAGATGCTATTGCTATAATTAAAGAGGATTTTTGGGAGTTAGGCAGCCTTAAAAAATCTAATAAATAAATATCTAGATGGCAGCTTGTAAATCAGTATTGCACAAGGCAATTTAGCTCAGCACCCAACAGATTATAAAAGGTCTGAAACAAAAGATATCTGTGTAATATCTCTGAGCAGAGTCCTTATGCTCTTGAACAGCTCTGATTGCAAGAGTTAGATATGTGAAGGGAAGAATGAGTAGTATATAAGAATGGAAATGTGAGCAGTGAATATTCTATTTCACTCAAGAGTAGTAACACATGGAACTCTGTGCTGTTAACTCAGTAAAAGATCCTAAGATGCCTTTCTAATTAGTGCATAGGTGAGATGATCCGGGGCTGGGCACAAAAGCAACACAGCCAGAGTGAAGGCTTAACTCCCTTTTATTGCTCCAACTTCCCCCCACCAAAGTTCCCAGAGTTCACTGTAAGTCCAAGAACAACGTTCCAAACACAAACACAAACACACACACACACACACACACACACACACACACACACCCCTCCACTAGTTCCTGGCTGCTGTGAGTCTAGAGAAGCAGCCAGTTCTGAGAGCAAACACAGTTCAGGAAACTTGGTTCCAGGGACTCCTCGTTGCACGGAGGCTGCAGCACAACCCGAAGCAGAGCTGTGTCGCTGAGTACTTGCCCACGGCCAGGCCAGGCAAAGCAAAGCAAGGCAAGTCAAACCTAGGCAAAGCAAGGCTAAGCACAGCAAGACAAGGTGGCAAGATGTCAACAACTGCAAGCATGGTTGGAAAAAGGCAACACTTGTTCCCGACAAGCGCCCCTCCCCATGGCATCTCTTTAAATCTTATTCCCCAGGTGAGCCTTGTGACGAAGCGTCGATTTGCCCTGTGCTGATCCTGCCTCCTCTCCACCCTCCACGATTGTAGAGATGGAGGTCATTTGGAGGTTATGTGCAGCAAACTGCCTACCTCAGAAGGGCCTCAAGTACCTACATGATCTCACTCAGTTCCCATGATTTCACCCCATTCATATTGCCTGGATGAAGCAGGGCACTATCTCTGGCTGGTACATGATCTCATCTAGGTTGTATTAACAGGATGTAGGATGTTCTTAAGGATTGGCAAGGAAAATTCACCAATGAAAATGCTGTTGCTCTTTGTTACCTTTTGCTGCTTGTAAAACTGTACTGTATATAAGCAATAAACACTGCGAAGGCAGTCAGACATCTTGGCATCCTGCTATGACTGGTCTCTAACTCCATCAGAGGATCGGTGGGGAAGGCAATCGCTCCACCCCGGAGCTCCGGAGCTCCTCTGCCTACTCTTTCCGTCTCCTCCTCTCTCACTCGGTCATCCTGCACCCTCTCTCTCTCACCAGCCATCCCTCCAAGGCCCGAGGGACCCAGGACTGCCTTGTCCTGCTCCCCCGGTCGCTCCTCTGGGGTCAGAGAGGCCACACCATCCTCCTCCGTCGGCCCTAGCTCCAACTCACCCTCTTCCTCGGGCCCAGGCTCCGATGGGGCCATGACATTAGGGAAAGGACTCTCCCTGAGTGCTGTATATATGTTTTCTCTAAATAAATTCATTTCCTCTCTTTACCATTGCTGTGAAAGATTTGTTCCATTAAACGGGTCAATCACAGTCACTTGAGGACTGCTTATTAAAGCAAGAGAGAGAAGATACAGCACACGCTAAGAGAAAGAAAGAAGAGTGTTTGACTATGTGGGACTTATAAGATATCAGTTTGTAAGAGTTTGAAGGGAAATTGAGTAGTGAATGGCAGAACTGTGTTGTCCTGAAATATGTATTTGCTATTAATTGTGTATAAAACATAGTATTTTCATACTGCCATTCAAGATGGCTGCACACATGGATGCTGTGGCTGGGCACTTCTTTTTTCAGTGTATAGTGTGGATTGGATTTTTTTTCCTTGATTGAACCCTGTGGGGCAAGGGGCATCTATAGTCAGCAAGCCTTGTTACAAATTGGACTGAAATGTGAGAAGGCTATTACAGACGATTTTATACGTTCTCATAACATACGGGAGGAGGCAGCTAGGCCCCTGGGGGAGCCATGGATTATTATCCCTGCAGGAAGGAGGAGGAGACAGAGAAAATGGAGGGACAGGAAGAGAGAGGATATTGTGCAGGCGTTCTTTTTAAGCTGAGTAAGTTTCCACACAAGCCTTCAATTCCAAGTATATTACTTACCAATGCAAGATCTCTTACTAACAAAATGGATGAATTAAGGCTACAGATTGCAAAGACTAAATTCATCAACAACTGCTGTGTGTATTGCTAATCACAGAAACTTGGCTTCCAAGAACTGCTGTGTATTGCTAATCACAGAAACTTTGCTTCATTCACTCATTTCTGATGCAGCTGTTGAGCTGGAAGGCTACATAGCTCACCGGCAGGACAGGAGTAGAGAATCTGGCAAGAGCAAAGGGGAATGTTTAAACCTTTATGTGAACAAAAGCTGGTGTATCAATATAAAGACTGTAGACAGCCACTGCTCCATGGATCTGGAGTATATGACTCTTAAATGTAGACCCATATATCTTCCACGGGAGTTCAGTGTGGTTTTGATTACTGCAGTCTATATCCCAAGTGATGCCAATACTACCATAGCTTTGGGATTCTTGTACAACATTGTTAGTAATCAGTAGAATAAGTATCCTGATGCTGTGCATATTATAGCGGGGGACTTTAATCATGCTGATTTAAAAGCAGTGCTCCCTAAATTCTATCAGCATGTTAAGTGTGCTACTAGAGGAGCAAACATATTGGACAAAGTATATACCAACATTAAACATGGCTATAAGGTTACACAATTACCACATTTGGGACAATCAGACCATATGTCACTGCTTTTAGCACCAGCATACATCCCTCTTAGGAGACGGGCTCTGCCTATAATAAAGACAGTGAAATCTTGGCCAGAAGATGCTTCCCAACAACTTCAGGATTGTTTTGAGAACATAAATTGGGACATCTTTTATCACCCTGACCTAGAGGAGCACACTACAACTGTTCTGTGCTATATCAAACTCTGCACAGACACTATCACTGTGGATAAACGTATTAGAATCTATCCCAATCAGAAGCCCTGGATGACCAAGGAAGTTCAGCGCCTCTTGCGTGACAGGACCAAGGCCTTTAGGTCTGGTGATGGGGCAAGATACAGTGTTGCCAGAGCTAGTCTGAAGAAAGGTGTTCGGAAGGCCAAGACTGATTATAAGAGGAAGATTGAGGATAATTTATATAATAATAACATGAGGCAGGTGTGGCAAGGGATTCAACAAATTACCAACCCTCAATCGACCAATGTCAGCTATCTCTGGCCGAGTGCTTAAAGACTGTGCCGATCAGTTGGTTGGAGTCTTTACCAGAATCTTCAATCAGTCTTTATCCCAATCCACTATTCCATCTTGTTTGAAGGCTTCGACCATTGTTCCACTGCCAAAGCAGTTCCCTATCAATAACCTCAATGATTACAGACCAGTGGCACTCACTCCTATCATCATGAAGTGCTTTGAGAAATTGGTTTGCCGGCACATCATTTCTGGTCTTCCGCGTACATTTGATAAACACCAGTTTGCATACAGAAGAAATAGATCTACAGAGGATGCTATAAC
Source organism: Thermophis baileyi (assembly GCA_003457575.1). Classification (NCBI taxonomy): domain Eukaryota; kingdom Metazoa; phylum Chordata; class Lepidosauria; order Squamata; family Dipsadidae; genus Thermophis; species Thermophis baileyi. The sequence continues at coordinate 1,830,676 of QLTV01000548.1, forward strand.
TATCACTCTTCACACTGCTCTGAATCATTTGGAAAGCGGGGGAGGGGGGCTATGTGAGGATGGTTTTTGTAGATTTTAGCTCTGCATTTAACACAATAATTCCACATACACTAGTGTCTAAACTTATGGATCTTGGGCTTTCTTATTCAATCTGCCTTTGGATTATGGATTTCCTGTCAGGCCGTTCTCAGAGGGTCAGATTAGGTAATCATATCTCTTCAGCCCTTATTCTTAACACTGGTACACCACAGGGTTGCGTGTTGAGTCCCTTACTCTATACTCTTTATGTGCATGACTGCATTTCCACTCACGCTAGTAATACTATTACTAAATTTGCAGATGATACAACAGTGGTGGGACTGATCTCCGGGGGGGGGGCTTGACCCC
>QLTV01000548.1:1837028-1865921 GCA_003457575.1 Thermophis baileyi
GTCCTTTATGTAGAGAATAAAGAGAGTTGGTCCTAAAACACTGCCTTGGGGAACACCACTGTTGACAGTGTGTTCTTCTCTGTGTTCTGAGCAGGAAGATAAATGCAAATGTGTTAAGGGAAGTGGGGGAAGGAAGGAAGGGAGGGAGGGAGGGAGGGAGGGAGGGAGGGAAGGAAGGAAGGAAGGAAGGAAGGAAGGAAGGAAGGAAGGAAGCAAGGAAGCAAGGAAGCAAGGAAGCAAGGAAGCAAGGAAGCAAGGAAGCAAGGAGTTATGAGTGTGGCACTGTGCATGAGAATTAAAGCTTAAAATGCTTGAAAATTGTTAATTGTTTATGATGGAAGCATGTGAGATTCTTCTGCATGCAAGATTTTTCCCCCTTCCTTTACATAGTACCCTTTTCTACCTATTTCATTTTTAAAAAGTGATTGGCCCTTTGGAATGATATTCCCCCGCAAAATTTGAAGAGCTTCCACCCTATTGGTATTTCAAAGGGCCTTGAAGATCTGAAAGCGCCTTAAAAATCTGGCTGTTCGCTCAGGTCTTTTTTTTTTTTTTTTTTTTTTGCCATCATTATTCTTTCATCTTGTGCTTTTTTATAGTTCTTTGTTTTTAAATGTTTTAACAATTGTAAATTGCCCAGAGTTGCAGGGAGTTGGGCGGTATATAAATTAAATTTATCTGTTCACAACAATGTGAAATCATAGTTGTTGGTTCTTTAGCTATTGGCCTTCATATGCACTGAGTTATTCTCAAGAAAACCTACAAGTCATTAAGTGGCTTACAATACATAGAAGTTTGTTATTTAATCGAATGATCTTAAATAGTTCCTATCCATATCACTCATTTATAACAAATTTAGTATTGTATACTATACTCTTCTTTACATGTTATTATATATTATTATATTTATTAATTCTTTTTCTTGGAATCAAAAATATACTGTAAAATTGAAAAAATGCTTGCATGTCTGTGAAAACATTTCCTTACTACATTTGACTTATATTTGATTAATTTAAAGTAACAGCATACTGTACTTTGGTATTAGAAGAATCTCTCCTTCAGCAGATCTGATCATTAAAACCACTGGAGGTGTCTGATGTTGTGGCCGTATATATAACTTCCTCACATTTGAAAAACATTTCATAAGATGAGGCTGTATCACAGATATGAGGCAAATATTATTTATTTGATGGATGAATTAGAAAGTAATGATAAAAATTATTTGTTCACAAGTTAAAATATTAGAAAGACAATAAAATCTAATAGTAATTAGCATAATATTAAAAAAGACATGATTGCATTAAAATGGCTAAACTGATAGTTTATAAATCTGATATTGAACATTACCTGTACAACATCAGGACTTTTACTTTCAGCTATTATTTCAAGGAGTTCTGCATTGCTGAGAAAATAAAATCTTGGGAAAATCATACGTTTAACTTCAAGATACTCCTGACAGAAAATTAGAAAGTAGATTTTTTAAATTAAAAATAATAAAGTGAAATAAAATTATAAGCTGTATAATGAACTTGTTTTTCACTGGCTTCAATTTTATCAGAACCACGTAAGTGCAGTTTTTAGTTCAAAAAAGACAGTGCAGCTATGTAATTTTTGTAGATAAGGTGCTGGCAAATATTTAACAACCAGCAGTTCAGGTCCATTGCGGACAGTCACTTTAGAAATCTAAAATTTGTGAAATCCAGAATACCCTGACCCATATCATTTTTGTGAATGTGTGAATTAAAGCCTAATGTTTCTTTGAATTTCACAGATGTCTGAATTTTATAATGCTATTCTTCTTTCTAAAAAGTACTCAAGTGCAACTTGGAATTAGTGATTTCAAGATAAAATATAATCAGAAGCTAATTTAAGTTAAACTAGTTAATTCTTCTGGCAGACATTTAATATTTAATATGTTAACAATTATATCACTGCATTATTTACAGTATTGTGCTCTTATTTGTATTTTTTTTTGTATTTTACTCTGAAAGCAATTGCCAATACTAAAGAGACAGGCAGACTGACAGGTTTGTGTGTGTGTGTATAATAAATTTGTCTATGGGCATGACCTAAGAAAAAGAGGCCACAGTCTTAAAAGTGCATCCCAGTTCCTACCCATTTCTCTTTGCAAGAGGAATAAAACTATAGTTCCTACAACAGAATGCTACGTGTAGGGTGCGGAAGCTAGTCTATGCTTCCTGCCTTTTCCTGTTTACAAAATGTTATTCATTGTGGTTCATGATTCCTTGCCAGACATTAGAGATTCTTTGACTTACCTCAAGAGCCTTCTGTATTTTTTCTAGTGATGCATTGTTGCTCTGCAGTATTTCAAAAATTCCACTTGTTGTAGTTGCCTTAAGAACATTTGGAGTCTCTGCTGCAAATGTCATGATTTCATTCCATTTGTTATCAACTACAGAGAAGAGACTGGCTTCTCCTGGAAGTTGTCTGTTATTAAATCATACGTATATGAATATGTATATGATACATACACATACACACATAGTAAAAAAATCTAATCCCCCAAATTTAGATTTAGAAAAAAATGTATTAATATGTTAAGCCATATGCTTAGACAAAGAAGCAAAATTTTATACTAATTTTCCATAGCCAAAAGTAACTTAGAAAGAAAGAAAAAAACCAGCAATAGTAACATGCATGCAATATCACATCTGAAATAAAAAGAATACAAAATTATTTGTAAAAGTAATCAAACAATATCTAGCATGGGTAATTACATTAGAACAGAATTTTCAAACTTTTCAGTCTATAGAACCTGTCATTTAAAAATATCCTGGAATTCCTGATCCAGAAATAAAGCTAAGTGATAAACAAGTGTCTGTGTTTTGTGCATAACACTTTTCCATATATGCAGAAACATGTGCACATGCATACTCCTCCTGCAAGAAGTAGCAGCAGCACAATGCTCAGGCATAGATCCTGAACACCAGGACCGAATGGGATATTCCTTAGGAAAAGCTGCTCCGGAAAAAAGGGAAAGTCATATTTGGTAAGGGTCCTTTGATCCTTTCTGATTTGCCTTGGATGGTGCTCAAAAGTGGATTTTGCAAGAACTTATTGCTGTATGCTCAAAGGGCATTGAAGGAGGGACTCATCACCTGGATTCTATACATGGTCTGGTCCGGTACAGGTAGTTCAGCAAAAGTAGGAGTGAGCATGACCCCACTTCCACAAAAATATTCATGACCACCATTTGAGATCCCTTATATTATTTTTATATTTTAATTATTTTAATGTTTAAAGTAACTCCCTAATTTCTCCAGAAAACATTGAATATTGGCCAAGTTAAAGATATAAGAAATATCTGCTACTAGAGGTAGTTTATGTACTGTATAACAACACTGTTCATTTATGTATTGTTTAAATGCCTTTTTAAAATTCAGAATCATTATTACAGAAATATATACTGATACAGTGTGCAAACTATTTTGAACTCAAAGCAGCTGTTTCAAGGTCAAAATGGGATATTTCAACTTCACCTGAAGATTACTGAATTTTACACTATTCCAATAAGGTCAAAATAGCCTATTTTTAACAGAACTGCTTTGAATTCAAAATGATTTGCACATTGTTAGTATAGTAAACATATTTTCATCTGTCAAGTACACAGTGTAATATGTTCAATTTATTTTCATGAAATTATTTTACATGACTACTAATGACACATATCAGAAAACAGCATTTAACAAAAATGCAGATTAGTTTTTGCCTCCTCGGGAGTGTTTTGCTATATTGTTTTATAAATTATATTATTATTCCTTTTATTTTAATCTTTATACATCACCAAGAATACTTTGGGGAAATGAACAGCTATATAAATTATATTAAACGAGGAAACACTAGTAATGTAATTTATTGCATTCTAAAGCGTTGCCTACAGCACAACAATATGCAGCAGTGGCTTTTAAGTTTTTTCATCTCACAGCACACTGAGAAAATGCTAACCTGAGCAGTCACACATCTCATAGGGACTTCCGGAATTCCCATGATGTCCCATGGGGAAGTCAGATGATGTCATAGGTTATTGGACTCAGAAGAAGAAATGGAGGCAGTCCATCCCTGGTGATGTCATTGAAGAAGAGTTCTGGATGTGTGGTTGTGCAGCATTTCCTGTCATTTATTTGTGACTCACTGATCATGCAACACATATGTGCACGTTTCGCAGCACAGAAATGAAAACTGCTGATCTATAGCTAATGTTTAATATTTTAATATTTATTCAATTTGTATTTTATTTGGGTTATAATATTAAAATTTAATTACCAATGCACTTAAGCATACCTTTTTATTTCTGGAGCCTGAAAGATTGGCTCCAGATAAATCCAATGTCTCTGACAAGTTAACCATTCCTCCAGAGTACAGGAAATGAGGTTTAACTTATGATCCCAAGCATAAACAAGATTCTACCCAAAAAAAAAAAAAAAGCAGAATAATTATCATCTGAGGCAGGCAAACAATCTGTTCTTCAAGTAGAAATGGGGAGGCGGGACACATTTTTTTAATATTTTAAATTTGATAATTTAAATTTGATAATTTGAAATATTCACTAGCCACTATCGTAGGCAAAGCACAAAATTTTAAACTATACTGATTTTTAAAAAATAAGTTATTTCTGATTTTTCTCAGACATTCCAAATGGGAACCAACTATTTGAAATAATTGAGCATCTCAATATTCAAACTATTTCACAACATCCTGAAAGATTACCTTAATTGGTTCAACAAAACAAGAACTTTTAATGGTTGAGATTGTCATCAGAGACTCTTCTAACAGAGTAGTTATATCTTCCACAGATGAAATAATACAAATACTAGATGTTTCAGTGTAATAGGGACATAAATGGAAATCAGTTTTCTGCCAAAGGCCAATGATTTTTTTCAACATTACTTCAAGAGTTGTTTCTTTGGAAGCTCTTATGGATATTTCATTAATATCTTTTCTATACTGAAACATCTAAAGAAAGAAATAGGAGATTTACTAATGTATGCTGGTAAAGAAAACAAATGATATAAATAATTAAGATGCACATTCAGCAAATGTGAATTTTCAGAAAAATGTGAAAACGCAGAACCATCCATTATACACATTAATCATGTCTTGTAGAAAATAAGCACATGATCACTGCTTACTTTGTCATTGCCATGCTCTCTAGAGGAACCATGCACACTCTTAATTCATAGGCAAAAAGATGCTTTGTAATGCGTGGAGATATGAACATAACAACAAGAGTCGCTTGACAGTTAGATGGGCAGCATAATAAATAAATAAATAAATAAATAAATAAATAAATAAATAAATATCTGCAATTCAGCGCAGCCATCCCTTTTCCCAGGGTCATGCAACTAACCCTCCAGATCTGCCATTTGATCCCAGAAAAATATGTATTTGTGTTCAGTAGTAGTTGCATGCTATATTTACATCCCTGTGCAATCCTTTTTGCCTTCAGATCCAATGCATTGTGCATCCCAAGTCATGCAGATATTTTCTACAGAGATGCAAAAGATCAAGGGCCACATATTTCAGTGGTAGCATATTTATAAATTTTATCAAAAACAATTGTATCACAGCATGGACAAAAGCACTGGAGAAGTTTGCTATCTTACATTCTTCTCCAGTAGCAGAAATCTGTATATAAAAAAATGAAAGCAGTTTTTTAAAAGATGCCATAAATCTTAAACTCTTTTTTTGGGGTGGGGGGTGAACAATACTCTGAGAATATGGAAAAAGGAACCTGGAAATCCCTATTTGAGATTATGCATAGTATTCAAAAATGTATAAAAGCCTAATTTAAGAAACACATATTCCCCATGTACAAGGTCATCATACATTACTTCCTTCAAAAATGGTTTTTTGAATTCACCCAAAATGCAAATTTTATTATTTTATTTATTTATTTGTCAAGCGTATATATGATTACGAACAAAGTATAAACAGAGTATAAACATGTTTGTGAATATATAAGTACAAGCATGGTTATGAGTACAAGAAATTTTATACATATATGGGTACATTAGGACAGGGACGGTAGGCACGCTGGTGCGCTTATGCACGCCCCTTACAGATCTCTTAGGAATGGGGTGAGGTTGACGGTGGACAGTCTAAGGTTAAAGTTGTGGGGGTTTGGGGAAGAAACTACAGATTCGGGTAATGTATTCCAGGCATTGACCACTCTGTTGCTGAAGTCGAATTTTTTGCAATCTAGTTTGGTTCGAAGGCGGCGTAGTTCTAAGTTTTCTAGTCCCAACATTTCAAGTCTGGTTGCATAAGGTATTCTGTTGCGAACAGAAGAATGTAATACTCTTCTAGTGAAATATCTCTGGACATTCTCAATTGTGTTAATGTCTGATATGTAGTGTGGGTTCCAGACAGATGAGCTGTATTCGAGAATTGGTCTAACAAATGTTTTGTATGCTCTGGTTAAAAGTACAATATTACCGGAGAAGAAGCTACGCAAGATTAGGTTTACCACTCTTAATGCCTTCTTGGCAATGCTGTTGCAGTGGGCTCTGGTGAAAATTAATGAAATTAAAGAATTAATGAAATTAATGAAAATTAATGAAATTAATGAATTAATGATGAAAATTAATAAAACATGGAGAAAATGCTGTACATTAAATGGAAAAATCTAAGAAAATGTTAACTTCAGATTACAAAAATAGGATGTGTGCCAAATAACAAAAATATACATATGCTTTTAGAAGTGGTATTTCTAAATTATAAATCATAAAATTACATTGAGTTCCAGGATCTTCTCCAGAGTAAGTCTTTTATCCCAAGAAATTGACTCTCCAACAATATTCTGTATTGTTTCCCAATGCCTTCGTTGAAGACTAGGATTCCTTAAAGATATGATTATAGGCAAGGATTCCTTAAAATCCATCAATGATTTCTTCATAATGGGTAAAATAGTATTTTCTGGCAAGCCTTCAAATATGAAAAAGTTACATCAGAACACTTTTCATAAAATGTTTGAAATCTGAGCTTTTGTTGATCTTTCTTTACATAAGATTGTTTTGAATTTTTGACAGACTTCTCCTTGAAATTATAGACTCACAGAATGTCAGATTTGGAAGAAACCTTGGAAATCAACCACTCTGTTTAAGTCCTTGCTCAGTGCAGGAATCCATTAGTGCAACACGACCAACAGAAGACCATCCAGACTCTGTTTGTGCATTTCCAAAAACAGAAAAGCCACCATCTTATGAGGTGGCCCTGATGTGCAATCAAATCTACTTCTAATTTAAACCCATTATTTCTTGACCAATTTTCTAGAACAATTCTTATCAATTCTGCCAATTTTCTACAAGGCATCCCTTTGAAGAAAGGTATAGTGTCTCTTTATAGCCTCATTTTCTCCCAGCTAAATATATCTAACAATTGAAACCACTGAAACTCTTGATATTGCTGTCTAGGTGACAGTCTGTTCCCTCTCCCCACCCATAACACGCACAAGATTCACTGTGCATTTGACTGATTCAAATCTTTTTTGTATTCCTATTATTTCTTTAATACTAAACATATTAATATATTACTATTCCTTACAGAAATTTCCCTTTATAATAGCCTCAAAGAGCAGTCCTGAGTATTTTTTATACCCTTCCCTTGAATGTTCTGATTCAAGAGTTTTGGGTGTCATTGTTATTCCAAGTCTATAAATCATTTGTAGCCCTTGATGACATTCTGTGTTCAATCATAAATGAAAGTTTAATTAGTATTTTGTCTGGAGGGTCCTCCCATCACCTAAAGTTAAAAATGAATACAACTGAGATAATTATTTTGATAGATGATCATCTGATTCTGGGGCCAATTACTGATATTATAGCAATAGTCCCTAATTTTTATTTGATGAAATTTATTTATTTATTTATATTTATTTATATTTCTATGCCACCCAACTCCCAGGGGACTCTGGGTGGCTTACAACAATATAAAAAAAACATTATTAAAATATAAAAACTATTAAAAAGAAACATAATTAAAAACATTTAAAAAAAAAGTAAAAACTCATACACACAGTTTCATGGCCGGATCTCGCCGAATTACAGAGGCGAGATCAACGGCCCCAAGCCTGCCGGAACAACCAGGTCTTCACGGCTTTCCGGAAGGCCAGCAGGGTGGGGGTAGTCTGGATCTCAGGAGGTAACTGGTTCCAGAGGACCGGGGCAGCCACAGAGAAGGCCCTCCCCCGCGGGCCCGCCAGCCGGCACTGTTTAGCTGACGGGACCTGGAGGAGCCCAACCTTGTTTTATAAGATCTTTTATAAGATCTTTGAATTTATGACAGATGATACAGCAGCTTCATTGATATATGCCTTTGTTGTTTCACACTGGATTACTAGAATAATCTTACTGGAATAGTCTTCTGGCAAATATTCCCTATTTGTATCTTGATCCCATGATCCTAGACTAGAAAAGTATTGTTCAGGCTGTTCTGAGCCTTCCATACTATTCTCATTCTTTTTTTTTATAGTGCATGGCTGTTCACTGGTTCCCTCTTCAACCAAGAGCCCACTGGTTCTTGTATTTAGAGTATCAGATTACAAACACCTCAGTATCTGCCTGCCTTTACTTCGTCCTACAATACTATTCATTCCTTGCTGTATATTCTTCTGGGCAGAGCTTGCAGTTATGGCTTCCAGGTTCTAGGCTTCAGGCGATCTGGCCTTCTGACTCCAGGAGTGACGACAAGCTGAACAACTTACCTTTCTCTTTTTTACCCTTTTTGAAGATCAGAACACTTGTTATTTAATCCTTTGGCATATCCCTGTAATCTAGAATTTGTTGAAGATCACAGTAAAGGACTCCAGGATTAAATCCATAAAATAAAATTATATCTTTTAAGACTCTTGATTTGGTCCTGGTGCCTTAAATTCATACTGTTAAGTTCTGGGCGAAGAATGAAGGTGAGGCTAGAGTGATTTCTAACAGCTCTTTATTCAATACTGCCTGTGAGGCAACTGAACTCCCTGGCTGATACAGCTCCTTTTATAGGAGACTGATCAGCCGAACAACCGATCAGGAGAGAGCATTTTCCCGCTCCAACAGAGGACCAGAATGAGAACTTCAACTGACAACTATACACTATATACAATACATAACACCCCTCCCCACCAAGACAGAGCATTATGGTGATGAAGATAACAATTTAACATATGTAGTCTTTTAGATAGACAGGGCGGCGATGTGTCCATCCCGACCTACGAGGTTCCATCTCAAGACCAGTAGTTCCGGAGCCTTGACTAGGCGGAGTGGCTGGCGCTGCTTCAGGTGCCTCTTGCGGCAGCAGCAAGGGCTCGGTCACTGGTGCTTCTAACACAAGAGGAATCGAGTCAGCAGGCATCTGTGACTCACCACAGTCCCTTGTCGGTACCGTTGTTTGTGGTGGTTGAGCTGGTGTGTCCTTAGCTGGGATTTTCTCTGGCGGGGTCCATTCTGGCTGGCAGCAGACGGAGGTTCCAAGGCGGCCACACAGTTGGTCGATGTGGCGGTGCCACAGCCTGCCATCTTTGAGCGCCACCCTGTAGGAACGCGGCCCAGTAACATCCACTACCCGGGCAGGAATCCAGGAAGGGCCCCCGGCGTAGTTGTGGGCATAGACAAGGTCGCCCAGTGAGAATGACCGGAGCTGGCTGGTCGAGTCTGCAGGGACCTCCGAGGAGTAGTCCGGGTGTAGCTGGTCCAAGTCGGTCTGCAGGTGGTGACCCATTAGGAGTTCGGCCGGACTCCTGGTGGTGGTGGAGCTTGGTGTGACGTGCTGGACCAGGAGGTACTCGGCTATCCGTGTTTGCCAGTCCCCCAGGCCCATCCTTGCCAATGCTTCCTTTGCTGATTGGACCATCAACTCAACCTGCCCATTGCTAGCAGGATGGAATGGTGCAATCAGGGCATGACGAATGCTGTGACCCGCCAGGAACAGCTCAAACTGGCTTGATGTGAGCTATGGCCCGTTGTCCGAAACGAGGACCTCTGGCAGTCCGTGGGTCGCAAACAGCCTTTTAAGGGCCTTGATCATGGCATCCGAGGTGGTCGATGTCATGAGTACCACCTCAAGCCATTTTGAGTAGGCATCCACAACCACCATAAAAGTCTGTCCATGGAAAGGCCCCGCAAAGTCAATATGCACCCTCGACCAAGGTGTCTTGGGTGCTTCCCACTCACGTGCTGGAGCGGGGGGGGGGGGGCTGGCCTTGACTCTTGGCAAGGCTGACAAGATGCGACCCAATCAGCCAGGGCCTTGTCTACGTTGGGCCACCAGACATAACTGCGGGCGAGTGCCTTCAATCGCACGATACCTGGGTGGCCTACATGAAGAGCTTCCAAAACTGGCCGCCGCAGCCTCTGGGGTACCACCACACAACTCCCCCAGAGTAGGCAGCCCCATTGAGCGGACAGCTCATGTTGCCAGGTGTGGAAGGGAAGGAACTCTGTGCTGACTGGCCCCTTCGGCCACCTCCTTCACACCCAGTTGAGCACTTGGGCGATGACATGGTCCTTGGCGGAGTGTGCAACGATCTCCAATGCTGTAATGGGACCAGACGGCAGGTTTTCAATTAATAAAACAGATGATGCTGGAGCCGGATCCTCCACAAGTCGGCAGCGGGCATCGGCTGAGGGCACCGGCGTGGCTAAGTGTCTTACCCGGCCGATTCAGGAGGCGGTAGCTGTATGCAGCTAGGAACACAGTCCAGCATAGCATGCGAGGGGACAAAACTTGTGGCGTTTGGTGGTCCCTGGCGAGCAGGCCCAGTAGCGGCTTGTGATCGGTCACAAGGTCAAATGGTTTGCCGTAGATGTATTCATGGAAGCATTTGACTCCTGCGACCGCAGCCAAAGCTTCCTTGTCCAGCTGGCTGTAGTTTTGTTCAGCCGATGACAGGGTCTGTGAGAAGAAAGCGATCGGGGCTTCTCTTCCATCTGGGAATCGGTGGCTTAAAATGGCACTGATGCCGAATGGAGAGGTGTTGCAGGTGAGAACCAAGGGAAGATTCTCGTTGTACTGCACCAGGACGCTGTTTGAAGATAGTAGCTCCTTGACAGCGGAGAAGGCAGCAGCTTCTTTTCGGCCTCAGGACTAAGACATCTTCTTGTCGAGCAAGCAATGGAGAGGCTCAGCTATGGAAGCTTTGTGTGGCAAGACAACGCTGTAGAAATTCAGGAGTCCCAAGAACGCCTGGAGTTCGGTCTTGTTCTTGGGTGTGGGAGCTTCCTGGATGGCTTGGACCTTTGCCTGTGTAGGGTGTAACCCAGAGGCATCAATAAGGTAGTCGAGGAACTCTACCTGTGAAACAGCGATCTTGCACTTTTCTTTTTTAACTTTGAGGCCAACTTCCTGGAAACGGGTGAGTACCGCTCGCAGACGGTCAAGGAGTTCGGTATTGTTGGCCACTGAAACTAAGACGTCATCAAAATAGGCACCTGGGATGCCTTGCAAGAGACGCTCCATCAGGCTCTGGAAAAGTCCCGGTGCCACGCTCACTCCAAATTGCAGCCAGCAACATCTAAAAGCTCCTCGATGTGTTACAATCGTCTGAGCCTCAGCTGTGGCATTGTCAACTGGTAGGTGTTGGTAGGCTTGGGCAAGGTCCAGTTTAGCGAAGATCTTACCCTCACCCAGAGAGTGCAGCAGATGTTGGACCACGGGCACCGAGTATGCATTTTGTTGTAGCGCTTTATTTAATGTACATTTGTAGTCTGCGCAGATGCGGACAGAACCGTCTGGCTTCACAGGGGTCACAACTGGAGTCTCCCATTTTACGTGGTCGACAGGTTCCAGGATTCCTTGGCTGATGAGCTTGTTGAGTTGCTCATCAACCTTTGAGCGCAAGGCGAATGGTACTCTTCGTGGCTTCATTTGGATCGGAGTGACCTGGGGGTCAAGATTGAAGAGATGGGTGTGCCCGTATACCTGCCCAGGTTTCCATCAAAAACATCTGCAAAATCAGAGATTAAGGCCTCGATATCAGAGTCACTGATGGAGTTGATGCCACTGATTTCCAGACCCAGGGAGGAGAACCAGTCCAATCCTAGGAGACTTGGTAGGGAGCCGTCCACTACGAGCAGTCGCAGTGAGCCCGAGAAGTCCTTGAAAGATACTCTAAAGGTGCCAATTCCAATGACAGGAATGCTGTTCCCCTGGTAGTCTCAGAGATGAATATGGTGGTAGTCCAACTGTCTCTTTGAGATTTTTGGCACAAATCTCTTTAGTGTACTCCACGAGACGATGGTCATTGAAGATCCCATGTCCACCTCCATGCGGCAAGGGGACCCCTCAATCAGGACGGTGACATGGACCTTCTTGCAAGAGGAGAGGATGACTTGACCGATGACTGCTTCTGCCTTGCAGGTGCCTCTGGAGACGGTGAAGCAGTCCTCTTCATGATTCTGTTGTCTTTTCTGCATTCTTTTGGGGCACGTTTCTGGGCTCGCAGTGGTAGCTGTCGGTTGGTTTGCGTGACAGACCCTGGCCAAATGTCCTTTCTTTTCACATCTTTGACAGATGACGTTCTTGAACTTACATGCCATTCGTGGGTGATTGCCGCCACAACCAACACATGCTGGTTGCCTCTTTTCTGTGGCCACATTCCTCCCCTTGGAGGATTTGAGGCGATAGTCATCATCCTCATCTGCTGATTCACCGTAGTTAGCATCTTCATGGTGCACAGTGACTGGTTTCCGCGATGATTTTTGAATCTCAGCCGTTGACTGATTGGAGATCTCGGCTGCTTGTGCCTCGTCGAGCACCATCTGCAGGGTGAGGTCTGTTTTTGCAAGGAGGCGCCGCTGTAGCTTGATGTCCCTCACACCACAGACCACTCTGTCCAAGACAGAGTCATCTAAGTCCCTGAACTCATAATACAGGGCTGCCTTTCGAAGGGCGGCAACGTATTTGTTGATGGATTCATCTTCAGTCTGATTCCGATGATGGAAGGTGTGCTGACATGCAATTCGCGAAGGTTTAGGCACATAGTGAGTCTGTAGTTTGCTCTGCAGTATGTCCCATAGTGCAGACTGAATGGCCACAGGAGCGAGGAGAGCCCTGGCCATCTCAAAGATCTCTGGGCCGCAGATGTTTAGGAAAAGTGCCCTTTTCCTGTTGTCAGTGATCTCAGCAAAGTCATTGGCTTCGAGGAAGCAGGCGAAACGAGCAAGGTAGGAGTCCCCATGTCTTAGAGGCTGGGTTGTATGGAGCAAAAGGCAGTAGTGCAGCCATTTTCCAAGAGACCGGTGTGAGCCCCCAGGCAATCTGGGTTGAGGCGTCTGTGGTCAATGAAGTGGCAGCAACTGTGGATCAGCTCCGGTGATTCAGCTCTGAGTGGGTCAGCTCGCAGTGATCATCTCTTTGCAGCCTCAGTTTCCATTCGATCCCACCTTCGTCACCAGTGTTAAGTTCTGGGCGAAGAATGGAGGTGAGGCTAAAGTGATTTGTAACAGCTCTTTATTCAATACTGCCTGTGAGGCAACTAAATTCCCTGGCTGATACAGTTCCTTTTATAGGAGACTGATCAGCCGAACAACCAATCAGGAGAGAGCATTTTCCTGCTCCAACAGAGGACCAGAATGAGAACTTCAACTTACAATTATACACTATATACAATACATAACACATACTGTAAATGATAGCCAGGCACTCCTTCATAACCCCTTTACTTATCTTTGAGCCATTTGAACAAAATTCTCTCTTGGAAGAAGACTAAAGCACAGCAAAAATGGAAAAGTTCTACTCCTTCCCCCATCTCAATCTCTCTCTCACCTGTTACTATCCTTTCATTTTTCAACCAGTGGGGCCATTCCTTTCTTTTTTCCCATTTATAACTGATACAGTGAAAACTCTTTTTATGTCTTTAGCTTCCTTTGTAAGCCTAACTTTTTCATGCTGTGCGCATGGTTTAGCCTTTATGACTTCTTTCTGCAGATATTAGCAACTTCATAATGTTTCTTTGATGATTACACATATCCTCCATTTCTCATTCATTTTCCTTTAAAATCATAGCCCAGTCAAAAGCTCCTATGCATCAACAACTGTTTTGTAAGCTACCCTCTATTTTTCCCATTGACATGTTGCCCAACTGTACTTTCAGTATCTAATTTTTGAGATGTTTCCAACTCTTCTGTGTTCTGTTTGTTAATTTCTATTCACAGGATCCTGCCTAATACATCTCAAAACTTATTGAAAATAGTTCTCCTGAAACCTAATGTGCACATATGGCTATGCTCTAATTTTTCTTTTCTATCTTTCTAACCCCGTGACACCAATCCATTGTTGGCTTTATATTAAAAATTTTCACTATAGTCAATTATGATCTTAGTTATCACAATTAATTCTAATAGCTAGCACGTGAATATTTACTAATACTCCACATAAGTATAATCCAAATATGCATGTAAAAAGTTTTAACACAAAATCGTTCATCTTCAAAGTTTAAAAAGTATTTTTATACAATAAATCAATGAAAAGGGGGGTAAAATTTGCAAAAGTGTGATTTGTATGATCTTTGTATAAATAACATTTTGTTATCAATGCATCAAATCAAAATAATCTCACAATTAAAAACAAAAAAGATAGACTTCCTTTAATAATGTTTTACCATTTGGCTAAAACAAAATTGGTCACTACTTAATTTCAAAATAATTTTAATTCATAATATATTTTGTTTTGATTAATTCATAATTATTGCAATTATCAAACATTTACCTTTTTCAAGAATATGAATTCTCTGCATGAATCTGTTAACCTCACTTTGAATTACATCTACATCAAGATTCCAAAAGATTGTGTGTTTCCACTTAAAGATAAGTTTTGCCCAATCTTCATGTGAGTCCCATAATAATTTACGTAACTGTAGTTCACTTTCAATTTCTGAGAGTTCAGCATTCACTCTCTGAGAATCTCCAGCCTGACTTCTGTGAGACAATTTTTCCACAGACAATGATTTCATGTCACCAATGGCACCATCAAGCACGTGCTGGTAATTTGCATAATTTAAAATTTTCTCACTGATAATTCCTGCTTCTTCAATAAGATTTTCAATCATTTCTTTAGCTGTCTTAGGCAGGGTTTCACTAAGGAGGAGGACAGGATTTCTCACCTAAACAACAAAATGACTAACAATTAATGACAAAGAAATAATTATAGTTGGGCAAAATTAAGGAAATGTTTTTTTTAATCCAAATTGGTCCATTACACTGAACAAAGTTGCCTATATCCTCCTTTAGTACAACATACATTCTCTCTTTCTCTTTTCAGAGAAGGATGGCTATACTTTTATGCATAATTGGGTGTGACAGGATTTCGCAAAGCCCATAGTTTGGTGATTGCTGCTTTAATTTATAATAGTGCTACTACATTGAAAAGGGCTGCTATTACTACCACTGTAAACACTAAAATAAAGACAACGGATTTGAAAGAATTATCACCCCCAAAGTGGAATGCATTCAATTTCCCAATTAGCAAAAGTAGACAGTAGAGGGAAGATTAAATTCTCCTACTCTTCTGCCTTTCACACACAATTACTACTGCATGTGCTATAGGGCTCAAGACAGAAAAGGAAAGATGGGAGTAACTTGGAAGAATAATGGAAGAACAATTGACATACACAGGAGAAAAGAAGCAGGAACTTTTTTCATTATTGTTAAAAAGTATGAATCAGTTTTTGCTTATTGCATTGAAGTGTTTCGCAATGAGTGTTATTTCTAAGCCTAGATCAGGTTTTCCTCAGCATTTCCATTCAGGTTAACATCAGCATTTCCATTCTGTGTAAACCTGAAATAGAAATAATTTCTAAATGACATTTTTAAAAAATAGAAAAAACTCTGAGGTCATAACAAAATCTGACAAGAGTGGGAGGTAGTGCAACCATCTTGGATCTCCTTGACTTCTCAGAAACCTTCAATACCATCGAACTTAGTATCCTTTGGGCTGGCTATGGAACTTAGGACTGAGTGCAGAGTCTGTGCTAAATTAGCTCCTTTCTAAAAGGTTGTTCCCAATTGGTGTTGATTGTCATTCTCTAGCTGCTCTCTTATGGCATACCACAGGATTCGATACTCTTTCCACTCCTGTTTAACATCTACATGACGCTACTGGGTAAGATCATCCGTCACCATGGGTCAAAATATCATCAATATGCTGAATGTCTATGGATATTCTCAGTCATCCGGGACATGGTTGTCCTAAAGATGCTTTTCAAAAGGAAACTAAACTGTCTTGATTTTTTTTCCTCTTGAAAAGTTTCACTTCTCATACAAGAAGCTTCTTCAGTTCTGACTAATTGGTGGGGAATAGAAGATAAAATCCTTCTATGCTGTCACAACCCTCTCAGGTATCTACCGGTAGAGGCTGTAGGGGCCTGGATGGAGGGCAGTGGGCTATGACTGAACCCTGGCAAGACCAAGTGACTTTGGGTACATGGAGCTTCAAGATGCATGACTTTGACATCTTTATCATGTTCAGAACCAGTTTGCAACTTAGGGGTTCTCTTGGACTCACGACTTCTGCTCGAAGATCAGGTTGCGGTCATGTCTAGGAGAGTTTTTGCACAGCTTTGGTTAGTACACCAGCTGCGGCCTTTCTTGGATCAGGACTCCATGTACTCAGTTACTCAAGCTTTAGTAAACTTTCATCTGGAATACTGTAATGCACTTTACATGGGGGTATCCTTGAATAGAATTCAGAACTTCAACTGGAACAAGGAGTGGCAGCACCAGCAGTCTTTGGGGCCTGTGGAATGAACAAGTCCATCTTGTCCCACTAAAACAAACCTGCCTTACTCATGCTGACAGAGAGGCCTGCTGAGGATCCCATTGGTCGAGGAACTCCAATTCACAGTATCCAGGAGAACACCCTTCTCTGCTATAGTGCCAGACCTTTGGAACATTCTGCCCCCTAGGGTGAAATTTGCCTCCACACTCCTATTCTTCTGAAGACCTGGCTCTGCCAGTTAGCCTGGGGATCCAATAGGGGAGTACATTACTGGAGGTGGCTGCTGCACTAACTGACCCCACCTCGCCCCTGTGCTTCCTGCTCTCCCTTCGCTCATCTTTTTAATGTCATATTATTGTACTTCCACTATTTATTTTTATCATTTTATTCCTTTACTATTGTTATTTTTACATTTTTAAAATCATTTTTTCCATTTTATTGTTGTAAGCTGTCTAGAGTAGCCCCACAGCAAGATGGGCAGCAAATAATCTAATAAACAAATAAAATAATAGCAATTGTATGTATTTTGCTTTAGGATTTTTTACCTTGCTACTATGAAGCAGATGCAAATATATTTGTTATTACCCTATTACCTTGCTTTTGTATTCTTTCATTTCAACCTGTAAATTATCCATAAATTCTCCCAAACTTTCATTAAACTTTATAACATAATCATCCTTCATTTTTTCACAGATAAGGATAGTTGATTGAAGATTCTGGAGTGTTCGCACAACAGTTTGATAGAGAGCAAGCTGCTGATGTGGGAGAAAGATGTTATAATCATTTGCAATGAAGTGGAGCTCAGAAAGATAGTGATATTCAACCTTTATATTTGGTAGTTGTGAGGAAATTTCCTGAAGATATAGCAAATGTTCAACAAATCCATCCACTGTTATTAGTTCTTTGTTTAACTTTCCTACCGCTGACTGGGTGACCTAAAAGTAATGAAATAGTAAATATTTAAAGATGTATCCGAAGATGTATAAAGTACATATCTAAAGATACATAATTATTCTTGTTATGGTAATATTCTAACTGTTTGGAAAACCTCCTGAAGCTTTTGATCACAATTGAGATGCAGTTTATTACTTCGCTTACTAATTACTCCAGCTGTTATATATTGTGAGAGGTGTAGAAAACAGTAACAATAATTAAAATAATAAAATTAAAACAATGACATCAATTATGATATAGAATATGATTGCACCTATACTATACTTAGGGAACATAGATCAGATTTAAACAGATGATCTATTAGTAGAAAGAAGTATATGACAACATTTCAGCCCCCAAGACCTGCTGGAATAACTACGTTTCTGAGGGCTTTTCTGAATTTCAGTACTGCTGAGACCGTATGAACCTCTGGGGAATGTTAGAGAAGTAGAAGAAATTTTCTTCAGAAAGAAAGAATTTGCAGTACACAGAAAATGCTTTCTTATCAGCATCAGAAGTATAGCACTGCAATACTAAAAGTGATAGCTAATTGATAGCCGGCAAGTAAATGACAACTTTGTCATAATAAAAATGGACCAACTACAGGACACGTATGAAACCATCAACAACATTCTCAAATGAATAAAATTCATTAGGGGAAAAGAAAGCAATAGCATGCTACTTTTCCTGGATATCGCTATCAGCAGAAGTAGTGATTGCAAATTAGAAATACAAATCTATTGTAAAACCACCCATGACAACCAAGTGCTCCACTACCAAAGTAACAACCCAACCTCCCCCAAGAGAATCTGTGTAAGAACACTATTTAGATGAGCACAAACACACTGCAGCAACCCTGAACATCAGAAAGATGAACTAGATCATCTATACAACATCTTCCAATAAAATGAATACCATCCATGCAACTTCATCAAAAAGTGCTTGATCACTCAACTCAGTATAGCACAAACAATACAAGTTGGGAAAAAGATAACACTGCCATACATAAAAAACATCTCAGAAACCATCAACAGATTATGACAACCACATGGCATCACCATAGCACATAAAACAATTAAAGCCCTCCAAACCAAACCAAAAGACCCAGCAATCCCAGAAGACAAAACAGGAGTCACCTACAACATACAGTGTAAGGACTGCAACATCTATTATGAAGGACAAACAAGCAGAAGACTAGAGAGCACATCTATGAATATCAACTAGCAGTGATAAGACATGATGAAAACTCCTTAATTTCACAACACATGAACAGGTTTAACCATAGTTTCAATTGGGAAAATGTGAGCATCCTAGACCAAACAAGTCCAAAAACACTAAAGTATTTCTGGAAGCCTAGCACTCAGACAAATCAACCAGGCACATAGAGATACAAAACATCTACATACTATTCAAAAGATACAATAAAAAAAGGAAACTAAAAGACCAAAACACATCCTCACCAGCAATCAATACCCAGATGTGCAGAGATTAATACCAAGATTAGCATTAGACCAACGATCAAGAACCAAATAATACCCCAATCAAGGAATTTCCAATTCAGACAAACAAGCTGTCAGTAAACAACAGTCCAATCAAGGAACCACTAAGATCACTCCCACCAACACTGATAGGGCAAGCCACTAATATGTAAAATGAGACCAAGCCCTACTCCCTACTGATAATGTTACCTAGTTTGATAATGAAACATCTGCAAAAAAACAACCAAGCACAGAGAGCACCAAGCTACCTACATTGGTAGCTAATCATATCAGACAACTTTGTTGACTCTTTGTTCTAACATTATAAAAAACCCAAGATAGAAAGATTTTTTTGTACTGATAATCGTAAGTCCAAACTATTGAACTAATTTTTGTGTTTATACAAAAAAGGGGAAAACTACCTACATACTTCTAAAACTGTCATTATTGTGACCTTTGACCGCCCTTGATCATTCTGTATCAGGTGTTTGGGTAAGGAAATATCTCTGAAATGATGCCCAATGAGGCACAGGCTGTCTCATTCATTTTTTGGTTTATGAACGATCCAATAACTTTCTCTGAACTTATTCTCCTTTCCTCATCCCTTCATGTCACCTGACAACAAAATTTCCCTGGGATTGTATTCATTCAAAATGTTACAAAATTTCACTCCACAGTCATTTCCTTTTCCCATCACTACCGTTCACTAGGCTTTCACATGCAGCTCTCACCATCCCATGAATTTCTAATTTCATAGAATAATTCAGCTAATATCAATTCATACTTTCTAATTATATTTTAGTTGTTTCATTCATAATGAAGTACTCCTTACAATTAATTCAGTCTTTCTACAATTGATTCCTCTTGCACTACAAGTGCCATCAAATATAATTTGAACGTATTCAGGTTGTAAGAGTTCATAGGTTGCAGTACAATTTCTTTTTCATTATTTCATAGAGTTGTGCAGTTGGAAGAGTCCATTTATGCCCTCAAATTCAACCATGTGCTCATTGATGGAATCCAAATTCAAGCAGCCTGGACAGTCGGCTAACTAGTCTCCTCTTGAGCATATCTAGTGCAGAGGAGCCTGCCACTTCCCTTAAATAATGAGTTCCACTGACAACCCACACTTGCAATTAGGAATTTTATTTCTGTCAATCAGAGTCCATCTTCCTGTAACTTATGTATTATTCTTGTGATGGAATGTGTGAATGACCTTGGGGAATGAGGGGAAGAGATGCTGCCTAGAAAACAATCAGACAGGAGAGGCAGCGGCCTCCAGTGGCTTGAAGGTCAGAGAATGAAATTTAGGAAGCACCTGGCCTAATGGATCAAACAGTTAAAAGTGGCAGCAGGAAGTTTATACTTTAGACTTGCAAGAGTCTCTTAATGTAATCTTACAATAAAGTAGAATTAATTCATCTGGTCCTGTTTGTTGTTTGCTTTACCTGGAAGGGCTAACAATGCTGTATCCTGAGCTCTGGAACAAAACAGATCATATTTTGGTCTCCTTCTCTGGCCATCCCTTCAGCTGTTTAAAGAGTTCTATTGTACAAACCCTGATTTTTCTCTTCTCAAGGATCTGTGCTCCCAGTTTTTTTCAGTCTCTCTTCATTGGACTTAGTTTCTAATTTATACATACTGTATAGCTCTGTTAAAATTATTTTAAAATCTACAATGCTTACTGATATCTAAAAACATCTAAATCAAAAACTGCTTCTTTTAATCTCAGAGGCAATAAGCACTGCTCAGAATGGTGAACAACAAGATCCAGAAAACCAAATATTGATTTAAATGTCTAGAGCAGAGTTCCCCAACATTTCCGGCTTTGCGGACTGGTGGGGGTGGGTGGGGAAGAGGGGATGGTTCTGCGAGCGGCTGGCTAGTGCTTGCACACATGCGTGCAGCTCCATTTGCTCAAGTGGTGTGCACACATCTGCCACTCATTTAAATGGAGCATGCGCGCACACGCTTGCCTGCTGCTTTGCAAGTGAGGATGCAAGAGCGTGTGCCCTCGCTGTCCATTTCCACGGCCTGATTGCAATCCCCTCATGGTCCACTAGTGAGCCGCGGCCCACAGGTTGGGACCTCTGGCCTAGAAGAACAACAACAACAAATCTTTTCCTGGCCCTGGTAGTAAAATGATGAAAAAGTTGGTATCGTTCATACATCAATAGGGATGGCATTCCAAAGACTACAAGGTAGCACTGAAAATGTCCACTCCTGGATTGCTACTAACCATATCTTAACATGGAGGAGTATCTGGAGAAATGCTTCTGAAGATGAACTTATAGTCCAAATAGGAACTTACAAGAAACATTTTTTTTTCCAAGTACCATGGTGCACCTTGAATTAGGATTGAAAATTATCTGGGATCCAGTGAAGTTGATATAACATTCCCTGCCTATCTTAGTTTAGCTCAACATTTGAATCAGCCTGACTACCCATTACCCTTCCCTCTGTCCACATTTCACTTTGTAATAATTTACCAAAATGCAACAATCTGTCTATTGGCTATCTCATTTCAACTGCAATATAACCAAACAAAAGTTTGATCTTCAACTACAGCTAATGATGTCTTCCATATTGCACTTTGACCTAAACATTTGCAGTGAAATAGTTGGAATAGAAATTTAAGAAATTGATTAAATAAAAATTATATACTTACTTCAACAAGATGTACATTCTTGGTATCAATTGCTGTATAAAAACGCATATAAATAGACTTAAGCAGACGCTCAAAATATGGCAGGCAGTCTGTCTGAAAGTTCAAACTATTTACTCTAAACAGAGAGATGCGTTTTTCAATAAGCATACATACAATTTCCTTTACATCAACTGTATAATTTTCTAGAATATTTCTAAACTCCTTTGTAGTCATCTCTCTTTCCAATGCTACTATTTTGTCATTTGTATATTTTGCTTTATCTATCATACTGCAATATTCCATAAAGTTTCTGCTGTAAGATTCTATTCGGGCCAGTGAAGAACTCTGAAGAGAGAGAAGGTCCAGAATCTAAAAAATTAAGATGGAAACAAATTTAAAAATCAAAGACATATAGGTGTAATCTTTCAAAATTGTTATTAAACAGCACTGATAGCATTCACATTAGAATGGTGGTGATTTCCTCTGATTAGCTTTTAGGAACTATATTCTTAGCAGACATACCTTATCAACTTTAACCCTATGTAATCAAATTGTACCAATAGCATTTCCTGCTAACTTGAGCCTCAGGAATAAATAGGAATAGCTAGGTCTCAGTTAATAGGATGGGTGGTATTTTAACGCTTGTTCTTATCATGGTCCTTTGTTGCCACAAGTATATTTATTGTTATTGGTCCATTTTGAATTTTAAGTTTATTAGTTTCCCAGAGTTGCTATTGCAAGATCGGTGGTCATATAATTGATTAAAATAAATAAATTTTCAGTGTCAAAGCAGGAATAGACAAGGACTTTAACTTCACTGATGCCAATAGAAAATTTCCTTTCAATACAAATAGCATTACAGAAGAATACATTTTCTTCAGGTCTGCAGCAAAGAGAAGAATTAAATTCCTGCATACTCCTGCTGAAATAATATTAATTAGTCCCCCTAATCAATACCATTTGTATGTTTAAACAAGAACATTAAATACAAGCACTAAATAAACAAAGCCTAAAAGTCAAGGGGTTACACTGGCTTCAATCCAAAACAGAAACATCATGTGATAGGATAACATTTTTAAAACCCAGAACAGTGGAAAATAAACCTGCATTTCTTTTCGTAATAACAGTAAGATTTTTTTTAAAATCTCATAAAAGTTAAGTTCTAAATGTAGGGCATACTGAAAAGGCTTGGCTAAAGAAGAGCCACTTAGTAAACATGGGCCACATATTCTCAGATTTTCTTTTCTTTCATTTCATTTCCTTTTCTTATTTTTGAAACTAAGGGACACAGTAGGAAATGTACTAATACCACATGTCACACAAGTGGTAAGACACAGGATTTCTGGAATAATTTTTTGGGGGTGTGAATTTGAAGGAATTGGAGTTTGGAAAATAATTTAATGGAAGCAGTAGATTACAAAAAAGATATCTATAAGGAGATTAAACTATTAATACAAAATGTCTGGTGTTAATCTACTGATACATCTATATATAGGGGAAATGGGGTAAATAATATTTCTTGTGCCCTTTCAATATAAAGAGAATGAAGCTTAAGTCTTTTGTAAAGAAGGGCAGGCTGTATTTGTTGATTGTTTTAGAAATGACTACTTATCAATTTCTTACACTGAGATGTATGCATACTTATTTTTTCACATTTTCTGCCAAAACGTAGACATTTTGTTCAGCCAAATTTTGGTATCTTCAGTTTTAGGAGGCCACGACAAAAGGATTTGAAAGATTACATGTACTCCATTGTCCATGGTTTGAATCAATATAAAGGTAAGAAAAAATATTCAGAAATATATTTGGCACCAAACTGTTACCCTCATATAGTACAGCTTCTGAAACATACTTTGTTTTGGTAATCTGGATCTGTCCCAAGAATGAGATCACAGTTTGGCCATGTTGATTGATAATGTCCTGGTTCAAAATCTGTGTAATCTTCACATTGCTGCATTATTTTATGTAAAGACTGATCAATGAAGATTGAAAGCCGAGAATCCTGAGAAAATGGTGTAACTTGATCTAATAGAAAATATGGTAATTTAAAAATATTTTCAAAATCAGAATTCATTATGAAACAATTTTTTAAAAAATTAAAAATTGCTGGCTGAGCACCCAGGATGGGTAAATACTCTCAGGACTTTTAACTATTTTAACTCAAAATGTAAATATAACAGAAATATCAATTCAGTTAAGACACCTGTGTTTTAGACAGATTTTTGAAAACTATACATTTTCCATTAAAGACTATGAACTACATTACCAAACAGAAGCACTGTCCCATGTATAGTCAAATGCACTGTCATATGTTTTAAATTAAGAAAGCAATCCTCTGCACATTTAGTTAAATAAAACTCAACTGAACACAATGATATGCATATAGTCATGTTCCAGAATTGGTAAGTTTAAACTTATTTTAAAATATAGCTTTTGCTTGTTCCAAGAGAGAATCCATATTTAAGTTTATCTTTGCTAACAGAGTGAATATTATGGCTCAAATGAAAATAAATACTATTAACCAAGTAAGTAATACATAAATGTGGGAGTTGCACTAATGTTTGAAGAATATTTTACAGAATATTTTAAAGTAAGAGAAGCCTGATACTAGTTTTGCAGAGTATTAGTCCCAGTATATGATGCTTGTGACTGTTCAATCTTGCAATGATACTAAATGAGTGGTACTTACAACTGGTCCTTGGAGTAGCAGCTGCTGCAGTATCAAGTAGCCACTATTTGCAACGTGTTAATTGAATTGAACTTAACTGAATTGAATTCTTTATTTGGCCAAGTGTGATTAGACACACAAGGAATTTGGCTCCAGTACAGAAGCACAGTGAGAAGAAAGGAGGAGAAGGACAAGGAGAAGACAAGTAGTTAGGAGTTTTGGAAGCTTCTGACCAGTTGCACAACCAAGTCAAGGAAGCTACTTCAACAAAATACATAAAGTGAGTCTGGAAAATCTTGAGATCAAATCTGAGTGGAGGAAATATCATAAAGTGGTGTGAATCTAATGTGAGACCAATACTAATATATAGCAAATTAGTCTCACACACATTTTTAATTTTCTAAATTGCTTCAACTCAGCTGAAATTTTTTTAGTGAGATTAGATCTGGCAGTTAGATCTTTATTTTGCTGTGTTGGATGGATAGTAAATAATCTATATTACATCAATATTTTTTCCAGTGGACACCAAATAGCATCCACCATGTCCATACATTACTTACCAATGATGTTTTCTAATCCATCTACAATCCCTTGTAATTGTATTGAAAATGTTTTTCTGTTAGGAATCAGTGATACATCTGTAGAGAACTGTAGAGATCTAGAAAATAAAATATTGCATTTTTATTGTCAAAGGGCATCCAAAAAACCTGTGACAGTCTGAGGATCAAAATCTGAATATTAAAATAAATATAAGACAGTTCATGAGAAGTTCTTATTTTCCTTCTTTCCCAAACTCAAAAATGTCTCTTTGGAAGATTGAGTGATTTCTTGAATAACCTGCAATGGGCCATCAGGTGACAGCTGGGGAAAAAAAGTAATTCAAAATCAGATATATATCCTAAGTTAAGGTAGTTCAGAGAGGAATTGTCACCGCTCTTGTTTTTGTACTGTTTCTTACACTTGGAAGAAGTGTAAGTGCTGCAGGTGTTTTCAGGACAGTGAAAGTGATATCTTATCAGAAGAATTTCATTTAAGTTAGTTTATCTCAGATGGATTAGCTGTTTTCCTTGGAGAGTATGGCAAAGGTGATTGGAGAGGAGTAAAAGAAATAAACTATGAGCAAAGAAGA
Organism: Thermophis baileyi; assembly: GCA_003457575.1. Taxonomy (NCBI): domain Eukaryota; kingdom Metazoa; phylum Chordata; class Lepidosauria; order Squamata; family Dipsadidae; genus Thermophis; species Thermophis baileyi. The sequence continues at coordinate 1,862,603 of QLTV01000548.1, forward strand.
AAAATTTGAAGGAGATACTATTCCAGGTTTCTTGTGGTCTAGAAATCACATCACTTTTAAGAATGAAAGTATATTGTTTTTGTCCTTAAAATACTCTTGCCACATATATAAAACACGATAAGCCATTAAAATAAACATATATTTCTTTTATATTGTTAAAATCAAAATATGTTTTAAATTATTCCTACCTCTCATATGTGATTAGTTGTTTATTTGAATCAGAGTTGGCCTCTTTTCCTTGAAAAGAAAGAAGAAAAAACAAAAGCAATCCTTAAAAACTAATAATTCAAACATAATAAACGGAGTCTTTCTCATGATTAGCACAAAGATAGTAAAGTAACTAAATTCACTTGGAGACTAATTTGCAATTCCCTTTACATTTCCAGAAACTGGGAATAGCACTATAGCAGCTTTTTTGTTTTTAAAATGTTAGCAGTTCCACCTCAGTAATATTGAGATGAAGCATCTTGTTTGGACAGTTCTGCAGGAAAGAAAAAAGAACACTGCCAAGCAGCTGTCACGGAGAAGGATTCTGCCTGCCTGTGGTAACAGAAACAAAAGAGAAGAAGTCTAACAAGCTGCTGCTCTTGGCAAAGCATAAGATTTCAGAACTAGCCTGTTTTAAAATTGCCCCTATAAAAATAGAACAAAAAAAGAATATGGTCTTGATATTACAGAAAGGGATATCAAAATCTTTATTTTAAACTTCATATCATTTTCCTTCTTAAAGCTGATATTCTTCTATGAGAGAAAATAGTCAATTACCTTAAATACAATTTCAGCTGAATTTATAAACTCTGGTTCCAGCTATAAAAATCTGGTAATCTTAATATTAACCTGTTACAAATATTGTATAGTCTTGACTGATAAAAAAGAAAAATCTGACAGAAAATTATATTTTCTCTCTCATATTAGTAATTCTTCATGCTTTTTCTCAAGTTTGGTATTGGAATGGACAAACTCTATATAGTACAGTTACTAATTGTAACTGTAATAATAACGTCTATATTCCTATCTACTGCATGCTCTTTCCCAGATCCTCTCCTTGGCATTAGAAGAATTACCACTCAATCTCTGATCAGCTTACTGGCTTGTTAGTCTATAAACATGACGTATCACACCAACTGCAGTTAAATGCACTGCAGTTAAAACCTCTCAGAGAAATGCACACTAAGTTGATATTCAGTGTGACAATGCTGTTCTGAAGATCCTATTTCTAAATTGTAATGAGACAAAGTTCCAACCAATGATCAAAAGGGTACAGTAGTCACTTTCAAATCTAACTATTCAAAGTCATTGCTTCATTCTAAGTTGTAATAGGGCTGGCCTCATGACCAAGATTGTGAAATCGAGAGGCAACTGTAAAACATGAGCACAGCTGTTGGTTCAGTAAGAAGGACGAGTACAATCTTATCTCTATAATATGAGAACTTATACATTCAGAGAAAGTACATGAAGAAGATAAAAGGAATATTGCAGTGTGACAACCTAATTTTGACATTACCTTTTATTGCAACATACAAAGAAGAAGAAAAAAGGATATTAAGATCAATGGCTATGAGCCTTGATTGAAGTGTGACTACCTTTGAAGGCCATCTGCTGGAAGACTAGTGGGCTTCCTTATGCAATTATTTGGCCATTGTTAAGAACAAATTGCCAGAAAAGACTTCACTGCTTATGTTCTTATGTTAAAACTACAGAAAATTATAAAAAAATAAACCATATTGAGTGTACTCTCATTCAGTATGGTTTAATTTTTATAATTGCCTGTGGGGAAAAGTACTGATTCAGAAAAGCCATGATGTGCAGTAAAGGTGATTATCTACAGATGATGATGATCAAAACATGTGACTGATTGTGATATTGTAATGGCATGTGAGAATGACACTGTGAGACAGGAAAAATATATCTGTGAAAGGTATCTCAGCCCAGAGAAGGAAAAGGGATGAGGAATCTCAGAAGGAACCCTCTCTAGTTTTCTGGAAAAGAAAAGGGAAGGAAAAAGTGCTTTCAGACTTGCAAGATTCCATTACTGTAATCTTACAATTAAGGCAGTATTAGAATTCATGGTTTATGCTTTTCTGAACTATCATGAAAGGCTGACAGATATGGAATAATAGTAATTAATAAAAAGCAAGAAATAAAGCCTGTTATTTTTTAAATGCTATATTGCCATGATGGCGAACCTATGGCATGTGTGCCACAGGTGGCACGCGGAGCCATATCTGCTGGCACGCAAGCCGTTGCCCTAGCTCAGCTCCAGCGCACATGTGTGTGCCAGCCAGCTGATTTTCGGCTCGCGTGGAGGCTCTGGGAGGGCATTTCTGGCCTCCGGAGAGCCTCCGGGGGGGCGGGGGAGGGCGATTTTGCACTCCCCAGGCTCCAAGAAAGCCTCTGGAGCCTGGGGATGGCAAAAAACAGGCCTACTGGGCCCACTGGAAGTCGGGAAATCGGCCGTTTCCGGCCTCCGGAGGGCCTCCGGGGGGGGGCGTTTTTGCCCTCTCCAGGCTCTAGGGAAGCCTCCGGAGCCTGGGGAGGGCAAAAAAAGGGCCTACCGGGCCCACCGGAAGTCGGGAAAAGGGCCGTTTCCAGCCTCCGGAGGGCCTCCAGTGGGGCGGGGGAGGCCGTTTTCCCCCTCCCCAGGCTCCAAGAAAGCCTCTGGAGCCTGGGGAGGGCGAAAAATGGGCCTACCAGGCCCACCAGAAGTCGGGAAATGGGGGGTCATGCGCACATGCATGGCCTCCGGGGGGCCGGGGAGGCCGTTTTCGCCTTCCCCAGGCTCCAAGAAAGCCTCTGGAGCCAGTGCGCGCACGCACGCTTTCGGCACCCGAGGAAAAAAAGGCTCGCCATCACTGCTACAATATGTCACAGAAATGAGTACACCCCCTCACATTTTGTAAATATTTAAGTATATCTTTTCATGTGACAACACTGAAGAAATGACACTTGGCTACAATGTCAAGTACTGAGTATACAGCTTGTATAACAGTGTAATATGTGCTGTCCCCTCAAAATAACGCAACACACAGCCATTAATGTCTAAACTGCTGGCAACAAAAGTGAGTACACCCCTAAGTGATAATGCCCAAAGGGGCCAAAGTGTCAATATTTTGTGTGGCCACCATTATTTTCCAGCACTGCTTTAACCCTCTTGGGCATAGAGTTCACCAAAGCTCCACAGGTTGCCACTGGAGTCCTCTTCCACTCCTCCATGATAATGTCACGGAGCTGGTGGATGTTAGAGACCTTGCGCACCTTCACCTTCCATTTCAGGATGTCCCACAGATGTTCAATATGTTTTAAGTCTTTAGAAATGCTT
>QLTV01000548.1:1866438-1877941 GCA_003457575.1 Thermophis baileyi
TTTTCAGATCCTCAGTATTCATTGCCTTGAGGTGCCATGTAGAACTTCCAGTGGCCAGTATGAGAGAGTGAGTGTGATAACACCAAATTTAACACACCTGCTCCCCCTTCCCACCTGAGACCTTGTAGCACTAACGAGTCACATGACACCAGGGAGGGAAAACGGCTACTTGGGCCCCATTTGGACATTATCACTTAGGGGTGTACTCACTTTTGTTGCCAGCAGTTTAGACATTAATGGCTGTGTGTTGCGTTATTTTGAGGGGACAGCACATTTACAGTTATTCAAGCTGTATACTCACTACTTTACATTGTAGCCAAGTGTCATTTCTTCAGTGTTGTCACATGAAAAGATATATTTAAATATTTACAAAATGTGAGGGGGTGTACTCACTTCTGTGACATACTGTATATTGTGTTCTTATTAAACTAAGAAAAAGTGAAAAGATGTAGTAGACTCTTACCATGTAGAGTGGAATTGATAAGTACACGTATAGAAGTTAAAAATGAAGGGGCTAAAATGTATGTCAGAATGTATCAATTGGCATCACCAAGGCTTTTATGGATGTATATGAAGAAAATGTTCCATAAATAGATTCATGTTATTCTCCATTTAATTAATTAATTAATGAGCCAAGAGTGTGCAGAAAAAAATGATAGGACCATTTGGAGACCCAAGAATGAATAAGAAAGATTGGTGAGTATCTGCTAAAAAAAGAGACTATTCATTTTTAACATATAGTTTAAGCATATGTCTCTTCACACAAACACAAACACACTCACACATACATACAAACACACAGAGCAATTTGGGACTACAGTGCAGTTTTATGTGGGGCATGGGGTTGCAGACCAATTTTCTACTTTTCAGCAAAGCATCAAAAATGTACAAATGTACATTATTGTATGTTTGTAGTTTAGAAAAAGTATATAATAAAATAAATGAACTTGAATTATGATACGTTTTGCACTGATGAGTTGAAGGTTGGTTGCTGAATGCAGAATGTAAAGCACATGTGAGAATGGAATTATTACTAAATGGTTCAACACTGAGCAGAAAGTAAGATGAAGTTGTGTGCTCCCTTTTGTAATTTAATATATTGATGATAAATATGTAAGGAATACTAGTGAGCAGCATGATGGCCTAGTGGTGGAGATGCTCACCTCCCACTTGGAAGGTTGAGAGTTCAATCCTAGGTAGCAGTAGATGTTTCTCTCTCATGGTACAAAGAGAAAATAACTGCTATGAACTCCACATAGGCATCAGGAAGGGAATCCAGCCAGTAAACACTCAGCTTCATTTAGTTGCCATGACTCTACCCCGAATTAAGGAATTACATGTTCATAAAAAGAAAAAAAAATGTAAGGAATGCTAGCATGCAGAAAGAAAATAAAATTATACCTTTTGAGGATAAGAATAAGAGAGTTATAGTTTAAGATCTTTTGAAAGAGTATTGCAGAGGCGGAGCTGATGTGGCAAGAATGGCGAGCTTTCACGGGGCTCCATGTTAAGCCGCCATATTCTTCCTGACAGGAGGTCCAATTGGACTCAATTGGATCCAAGCCGCCTTGGAGAGGTGGCGGAGGCAGAAAGGGAAGTTTCGTCGATCACAGGTAGCCTGCAAACTCACTGTCTGATCCCGGAAAACTCCTCATCCTGGCAGGGGAAAAAGACGGCCATTAAGCTGGCCGGACCGAGGCTGTGACAACTCCGATGAAAGAGCAATAAAGGAGATGAGCTGAAAACAGCGTGTGTGATCTGGGTGAGCTACTCTTAATTTCCAACTCCTGTTGAGGAATTTACCCCAGAAATTAACTTCTTTCTGAAAACGAGACTCTAAAAGAGAGGAGGTGGTCTTTATTCATCCCTCTAGAATGGCAGCGACTCAAAACATGAGCTGCTGACAGACCCGAGCGAGGGAGAAGAAAGTGTTTGGTAAAAATAGACCTTTAGCGGGTTGGAGTTCCAGGTGGCTTGCTTGTGGATATTTTGCCAGCTTTATGGATACTTAAGATACTCTCTGATATATAGTATACATTGTAATCCTGGAAAACGAATTTTGCAGAAGTGAAAGTTTGTAGTGGATTCGGGTGAAAGTGGAGAAATAGAGTAAGGACGCCACCTGCTGGTGGAACCTGTCAAGAAAAGGGAGAAGACCTTGAACAATTGAACAGTCTGATGCAATATAAAAGGCTTGGGTTCCTTGGAACTGAACTGAGCTGATAAACTTAATTGGGTGCTGTCTTGTGGAATTAACACTTGCAAACTGCTCACACTGGATACTTAGAAACAGATGGGGAAGACATAGAAACTTATCCTTGAGTTCATTTGACTCTTTGTGGATTACAAATACATTGGACAGCATGAAATTTGGATTTAATTTGAAACTAAGTGGAGATTTTCTGAATTGCTGAATAGAGGTGACATGCAACTACTGAGTTTTTGTGGGCCTTGTGGATTACAAATATCATTTCCTATAAGAAGAATAAGTGAATTAAGAGGGACATTGAAGAGACTACTTGGACATCTTAGATACAATTTGTGTGGAATTTAGAGTTAAAATTAAAGTTAAAAGATAGTGAAATTAGTTGAGGATTGAAAGGGAGGGGGAAAATTGTGGGAGAAAGAGCATTACTGGTTAATATTAAAAAGGGCATGAAGAGGGAGTGGAGAACTTGGGAGTAATTTGAAGGGTGGTGGGGCACCTTATCTAAAGTTGCTGATATGTTGATAAAGTTCAAAATGTCAAATTCAAACCTATCTAAATTAGGAAAAAAACCTGGATCAGCACCATCATCCACCCCATCATCAACAACGTCAAGTACTTCAAGCCAAAGGTCAATAGAAAGCTTAATTCAACAGGAAAAAATGAATACAATTCAAAAAGATATGCAAACATTGTTCCAATCGTTACAAGAGGCCATAACCAAGAACCATAATGAAATAAAGACTGAGATAGGTGAGATGAGGACAGAGATGGGAGAGAGCAAGGGGAAAATGCAAAGTATGGATTAAAAACTGGGGATTTTTCAACAAATGCTAACCAAAAATTAAGAAAAGATTAAAATAATTGAAGAAAAGCCAGAACAAGTAGGAAAAAAACCAGAGGAATGAATCAAAGACTATTTTGTCAATGACTACTTCAGCTTCAACCACAACAATACACGAGCACACAATAGATACAAACTTAATGTAAACCGCTCCAAACTCGACTGCAGAAAATACGACTTCAGCAACAGAGTGATCAATGCCTGGAATTCACTACCTGACTCTGTGGTTTCTTCCCCAAACCCCAAAAACTTTAACCTTAGACTGTCTACTGTCGACCTCACCCCATTCCTAAGAGGTCTGTAAGGGGCGTGCATAAGCGCACCAGCGTGCCTACCGTCCCTGTCCTACTGTCCTATTGTCCTCATCTATCTGTATTCACTTTGATTATGTTTATGTTTATACCTATACCTGCTATCTTGTACATGTTTGACAAATAAATAAATAAATAAATAAAATAAAACTAACAGAAGCCAATAAACAACTTGAAGGAACTACAATCCAGTTGCAAATGGAAAAGGCTGAACACTTCTTGAGGTTTCAGAATATTGAGAAAGGGAAAGAAGAAAACATAGCTGAGTTGATGGTAGATTTATTGGCTCAAACATTATAGATAACAACACATGAGATGAAGGCGGAGATAGACGAAGTGTTCAGAATTCACACTTTGTTGTTGTTAGTTGCGAAGTCGTGTTTGACCCATCGCGACCCCATGAACAATGTTCCTCCAGGCCTTCCTGTTCTCTACCATCCTCTGGAGTCCATTTAAGCTCACGCTTACTGCTTCAGTGACTCCATCCAGCTACCACATTCTCTGTCGTCCCCTTCTTATTTTGCCCTCAATCTTTCCCAGCATTAGGCTCTTCTCCAGTGAGTCCTTCCTTCTCATTTGGTGGCCAAAGTATTTGAGTTTCATCTTCAGGATCTGGCCTTCTAAAGAGCAGTCAGGGTTGATCTCCTCTAGGATTGACCGGTTTGATCGCCTTGCAGTCCAAGGGACTCGCAGGAGTCTTCTCCAGCACCATAGTTCAAAGGCCTCAATTCTTTGGCGTTCAGCCTTTCTTATGGTCCAACTTTCACAGCCATACATTGCAACTGGGAAAACCATAGCCTTGACTTTTGTTGGCAGGGTGATGTCTCTGCTTTTTAGTATGCTGTCTAGATTTGTCATAGCTTTCCTCCCCAGGAGCAAGCGTCTTTTAATTTCTTGGCTGCAGTCCCCATCTGCGATGATCAAAGGCTTTAGCATAGTCAATGAAGCAGAAGTAGATGTTTTTTCTGGAACTCCCTAGCTTTCTCCATGATCCAGCATATGTTGGCAATTTGATCTCTAATTCCTTTGCCTCTTCGAAATCCTGCCTGTACTTCTGGTAGTTCTCGATCCACATACTGCTGGAGCCTAGCTTATATTCACACTATTGAATTCACACTATTGAATTGACACTAGCTATGCTAAAAAGAAGAAACTCCCAAGGGAGGTACATGTAAGATTCATGAAAAAAACAATAAGAGCAGAAATTCTTAAAAAAATAAAAGAAGAAACCCTAAAATATAAAGGAAGAGAGATTGTGGTTCTAAAGCAAGTATCCAGAAGAGTTAGAGACCTGCGGAAGCAATATCAATTTCTGACAGGACAGCTGATCAAACACCAGGTAAACTTTAGATGGCTGATACCAGAGGGAATTTTGGCTACCTGGAATGATAGAAGACACACACTGGACTCTCTAGATAGTGCATATGAATTCTACGACTATTACTTTAAGCCACAGGAGTGACAAACAAGGAGAGAGGAAGTAGAAAATAGATGTCAAGAGGAATTAATGACAGATAAAACTATGACTAAGCAACAAGAAGAAAGTGAAGTTGAACAAGAGATGAGCAGAAAGAGAAGGAACAAGAACAAAGGAGCAGAGAGAAACAAGAGCAACTAGAACGGCAAAACCCACTTATAAATGACACAATGAAAGAAGAAATAAATCTACTATCAATTAACATAAATGGATTAAATTTTCCCATGAAAAGGAGAAGATTCTTTACAAAACTGCAAAAAATGGACTTAGACATAATTTGCTTACAAGAAGTACACATCAAAAGACAGTATAATAAACTCTTAAGAGTACCCTAAAATTGGGAAACTATATTCCTCGCTGGCACAACAAAAGAAAAGGGGGTCCTATACATCAAAGAAACAATAAAAGTCAAACCTATATACGCAGATGAAGAAGGGAGAATATTAATGGTGGAAGTAACAATAAACCACAAATAGGTACTCTTGACAGTAATATATGCACCAAACAACAAGCAAGAAGATTTTTATGGGAAACTCCAGGAGAAAATTGCAGAACTGGACTATGAAAACATTTGTCTAATAGGAGACTTTAATGCAATCACAGATGTAAAGCTAGATTACAGAAGCAGCAAAATAAATAAAAAGGCAAGGAAAACTCTACCAAAGTCTTTCTTTAAACTGGTGGAGGAAATGAACATTCAAGATATATGGAGAGAAAGAAATCAGGAGAAAAACCAATATACATACTACTCAAATAGCCATCAATCCTAGTGAAAGATAGACATGGCATGGATGACACCAGAACTAAGTACCAATATACAGGAAATAGAAATAGAACTAAATATATGGGCAGACCACAACTCAGTCAGGATTAAATGGAAAGGATATAAGAAAAAAGTGAGATGGATGTTGAATCAATCCGTATTAAAAGACAAGGAATTCATACAAACAATAGAAAAAGAAATGACATTCTTCTTCAAAGAAAATAGAAAGGAAGAGACCTCATTACAAAACGTATGGGACACAGCGAAGGCATATCTCCGAGGACTAGCTATTTCTTATATAGGAAGGAAAAATAAAGAAAAGAAGCAATACCAAAAAACACTGGAGGGAGAATACAACAGATTAGAACTGGAATTGCAGAAAAAGCCATAAAAAAAGAAGCTCAAAAACCAAATGGAAATAATAAAACACAAACTGAGTTTACTCAAAAAAGAAGAACTAGCACGTAAAATTAAGAGTATAAAACAAAACTTCTTTGAAAATGCTAATAAATCAGGAAGATGGTTGGCATAAACTAAACTAAAAAAAGAAAAAGAAAAAAAACAGATACAAAGCTTGATAGACAAGAAAAGTACATTACATCATCAAAATGACAGCAAAATAATAATAATAATAATTCAGAACTACTATGAAAATCTGTATGACCAAGAGGAACTATCGGAGGATAAAATAAAACAATACCTAGAAGAGATCAGATTGCCTAAAGTCCCTGAAGAAATAAGATCTACATTAAATGAAAGGATAACAATGTTTGAATTAACAGAGGCAATTAAGAGACAGAAGAATAATAAAACATCAGGACCAGATGGCCTACTGGCAGAATTCTATAAACAATTACAAGATTTCTTGGAACTATTACTGCTGGAAGTTTACAATGAAGTCTTGTTAGAAGCAAAAATACCAAAATCCTGGATTGAAGTAAATATCATCCTCATACCAAAAGAAGATGCAGACCTATCGCAGATTAAAAACTATAGACCCATCTCACTTTTAAATGTGGACTATAAAATCTATACATCAATAATAGCTGAAAGATTGAAGAAATTCCTGAATGAATTGAAACATTTAGACCAGAATGGTTTCCTGCTGAATAGACAAATTAAAAACAACATGAGAATAATTTTGAACACATTGGAATATTATGAAGCGCATCCAGAAAAACAAATGGTGTTGATGTTTCTAGACGCGCAGAAAGCATTTGACAATGTAAACTGGTGATTCATAATACTGCAGCTAAAATATATGGAATTTGGGGGGAAATTTATCAATATGATCAAGGCAATATACACCAAACAGACTGCAAAAGTGTTTGTGAATGGGGACATAACAGAGAATATTAAAAGAGGCACAAGACAAGGATTCCCATTGTCCCCCTTATTAGTTATCTTGACTCTGGAAGTGTTAAATAGAAACATCTGTCAAGATATAGAAATAAAAGGCATGGAGATAAAAGAAGAAAAATACAAACTACAAGCTTTTGCAGATGATTTGGTTTTCATCATAGAGTAACCGCAAGAAACGGGGCCCAAACTAATACAGAAAATAGAAGACTATGGTGACGTTTATTGAAAATAAACAAAGAGAAAACTAAAATCCTAGTTAAGAACCTTACAAAGGAACAGAAAAAAGATTCAATGGAAAAGACAGACATTCAGATAGTAAAAAAAGTAAAATATTTGAGAATCCACCTATCAGCAAGATGCATAACCAGAAAAGAAGACAATTACTTAAAATTAACACAGCAAATCAAACTGGATCTGGAAAAGTGGAAAAACATGCAATTATCACTGTTAGGAAGAATAGCCACTATCAAAATGAATATCTTACAGAGACTGTTATACCTGTTCCAAACAATCCCAATAAAGCTAGAAAGGAAATATTTCGAGGAACTAAATATTTATTTATTTATTTATTTATTTTATAAAATTTATATGCCGCCCAACTCCCGAAGGACTCTGGGCGGCTTACATCATAAAAAAATAAAACATATAAAAGCAATTAAAAAAAACATCTATATTTAAAATAAAACACTCACACAACCATGCATGGGCCAATCAGGGCAACTATTGGCCCCAGGCCTGCCGGAAAAGCCAGGTCTTAACGGCTTTACGGAAGGCCAGTAAGGTGGGAAATAGAATGGTAACCAAATTTATATGGCAAGGAATTGGGAATTATATCATCAAGCAGCTGCCCTTACTTGGCTAAAGGAATGGATAACTCTGAGACATAGACGATTACGTGTACTGGAGGGACACGATTTACAATTGGGGTGGCATGCCTTTCTATGGTACGAGAAATACAAAGCACATAAATACTTTCAGGGACACTACATTAGAAATGCTCTGCTCTCAGTTTGGGCAAAAATCAAGGAAAAACATTATTTGAAAATACCAGTCTGGCTCTCCACAATGGAGGCACTAACATACTGAAATGTGATGGATATGGGAAAAATTGTAAGATACAAAGATATTTTAAATGAGAAGGGGAATTGAAAAATGAACAGGAATTGAATAGCCATGGGATAAATTTAGCATGGTGGCCACATGTACAGATACAATCTAGATATTATAAAGATGTTAAAACATATGGTTTTTATAAAGAACCAACAGAATTGGATCAAATTTTAATAGGACCAGAGGAGAAACTGATTAAAAAATTCTATAATTATTTATTGACTATTAGAATGGAAGAGGAGCAAGTAAAAGAAACCATGATAGCATGGGCTAAAATTTTTGGGTATTCTATAGAATTGGACAAATGGCAAAAGCTGTGGGACAGAAACTATAAATTGTCAACGTCCACTGCATATAACGAAAACCTATACAAAATGTTTTATAGATGGCACTTCCCTCCAGCAAGATTAGCTAGAATGTTTAAGAATATGTCTGCCAAGTGTTGGAAGTGCAACCAAACCCCGGGTTCATATTACCACATGTGGTGGACATGTCCGAAAGCAAAAAAATACTGGACTAAAATACACACCTGGCTAGAAAAAATGATAAAGGAACATATAGATTTAAAACCGGAAATATTTCTGTTGGGCAGCATACCAGATAAATACAGTAAAAGGAATGCATATTTAATAATACATGTGTTAACAGCGGCCAGAATCATGTTTGCACAATATTGGAAGGGTGAAGAGATCCCCACAGAAGAAAAGATAATAACAAAAATTTTAGAATGTGCAGAAATGAATAAACTAACATTTGAAATTAAAGAAAAGGAAGACACTGAATATTTTGAGGTATGGGATCTGTTTTATCAATGGTTAAATGAGAGAAACAGGAGTTAGAACTCCTAACTCTTCGTTCCAAGATGGTGCCGCCGACGGCTGCCTCGGTGAAATGCTCTCTACTGGTTTCTTTATTTTTTATTATTCTCTGCGATTCTCTACGGATTTCATACTCACGAGACCATCTGCTAAGAATTAACCAATGTTTCTTTAAGAAGCAGCTTTCTGTAACCTCACCCCCCACATCTTTCTTCACAAACGCGGAGGAGATTCTAACACAGGAAGAAGCAAATTCCCCGGAGCTATGGATCACCAAAAGCAAACGCAGATGGCGGAGACGGAGAGGTAAAAGAGCGGGAATTTTGAATAGACTAAGGAATAGGGGGAATAAAAAACCCCCGCTCCCTTCAATCTTTCTGACTAATTTACGTTCACTTGCTAATAAGATGGATGAAATACTCCTTTTAAACAGATGCAATTCTGATTTTTACAATGCAGCAGCCCTATGCTTCATTGAAACCTGGTATCAGCGTTCCAATAAACACCCCCAACAAAACAAGACTCCAAGGCTAGAAGTTCCTCAAAGTTCTAATTTATTAGAGATGCCATGTTGGCAACATCTGGGAAAACCCGAATCTGAAAGCTTCCAGGTTTTCTCCACCCAAACGAAAGTTCAAGTCCCTGCCCAGCACCCACATGTCCATCACACGATCCAATCCAAAACTGGCACCATCCAAAACTGAAGATGCCTCCCTGTCACTTCCTCGCAGCTGCCGGGCACTGCGGCCTTGACTTTCTGGAAAGAATGTTATTTAGACTACTACGTATCACCTACTCCATATAATCCTCCCTCCCATTTTCCCACAGTAGAAAATGTGGCAGGCCTGAATACAAAAAGGTAAAAGATGGCTTCCAGGCCTGACACCTGGCTAAATGAGGAAATTGATGACAACAGCATGCGTATACCAGGGTTTCCGATACTAAGAGCAGACAGAATTGCAGAATCATCAGGTAAAAAGAAGGGAGGAGGCTTATGTATATATATCAACAACAGCTGGTCTCAGGATATAACTATAATATACAAATTCTGTGATGAAAACTTAGTCTTTACTTATCAACTGTAAACCATTTTATTCTCCACGAGAGTTTTCCTCATTTCTCCTAATTGCTCTGTATGTTCCTCCACAAGCTTGTGTAAACAAGGCATTACGAACTCTAGCTGACCAGATTATGGAGGCTGAAGCCAAATACCCAGATTCACTGGCCATTATTTTGGGAGACTTAAAACAAAGCAAACTTAAGGAAAGAGCTTCCAAAATATTTTCAGCATGTCAATTGTCCCACTAGAGGCAAGAATACTTTAGACCATTGCTACACAACACTAGAAGATGCTTATCGGTCTTTGCCACGAGCAGCTGTGGGACACTCTGATCATTGCATGATTCACCTTGTACCTGCTTACAGACAAAGACTTAAAACCATGAAACCAACAATTAAATTAGTGAGGACTTGGACTGAGGAGGCAAAGCTAAAGCCTCAGGCCTGCCTTGACTGCACTGATTGGAATGTTTTCAAAAATACCTCTGCAAACTTAGATGAACTCACAGATACTGTAACATCATATGTCAGCTTCTGTGAAGACCTATGTGTACCGACCAGGAACTTGCGAATATACAGTAACAATAAACCTTGGTTCACAGCTAAACTTAAGCAGCTACGTCGTACCAAAGAGGAACCCTACAGAAAAGGTGATAGAATGCTGTACAATCAGGCCAGAAACGTATTAACAAAGGAGATCAGAGCTGCAAAAAGAAGCTACTCTGAAAAGCTAAGAAAACAGTTCTCAACAAACTAACCAGCAAACATGTGGAAAACTCTTTAAAATATCACCGGTTACTGCAAACCTCCTTCCCAGGCTGAAGGAAATCAACAACTGGCAGATGACCTGAATGTATTTTACTGCAGGTTTGAAAGGAAACTACAGCCACCTATCTCCACAACCCCCATCTCAGACACACCAAAAACAGCCAAACCTCCTACAACTGACCCCATCCCATTGGGTTCACAACCCCTGGTGATCACAGAAAAGGAAGTGCAAGATCTATTTCACAGACAAAAGCCAGGAAAAGCACCAGGCCCAGACAAGATAACTCCTTCTTGCTTAAATGTTTGTGCTGACCAATTGGCCCCCCTCTTCACCCTAATCTTCAATAAATCACTAGAGATGTGCTATGTTCCTTCTTGCCTCAAACGCTCCACTGTCATCCCAGTGCTGAAGAAGCCCTCCATCAAGGAACTGAATGACTACAGACCAGTTGCTCTAACATCTGTAGTTATGAAAACCTTTGAAAGGCTACTGATGTCCCACCTGAAAACAATCACGGATCCGCTATTAGACCCCCTGCAATTTGCATACTGAGCAAATAGATCGACAGATGATGCTGTTACTATGGCTCTGCACTACATCCTACAACATCTTGAATCTCCAAAGACCTACACAAGGGTCCTCTTTGTAGACTTTAGTTCAGCATTCAATACTATCATTCCAGACACTCTTCTAACTAAGATGAACCAGCTAGCGGTACCTGAACACAAGTGTAAGTGGATCATAAGCTTCCTAACAATCAGGAAGCAGCAGGTGAAGTTAAGCA
>QLTV01000548.1:1879018-1890975 GCA_003457575.1 Thermophis baileyi
TATGATTCTTGACGAATGTATCTTGTCTTTTTATGTACACTGAGAGCATATGCACCAAAGACAAATTCCTTGTGTGTCCAATCACACTTGGCCAATAAAGAATTCTATTCTATTCTATTCTATTCTATTCTTCTATTCTATTCTATTCTATTCTATTCTATTCTATTCTATTCTATTCTATTCTATTCTATTCTATTCTATTCTAAAATTACAAGAGAAAGATTAATTTTACTATTAGGGTTGAGTACTGTAACTTATTAATTTTGATTAGTTTTGATTAGTATTAACAATTAATATGCATTAATATTATGAGGGAAAAGCACTGTCATCATGAGATTACTATTAGAGAATACTATTATTATTACCATGATCAATATTACTCAAAAGAATTGTAACCAGACAACACACTGTCTATATGGATTTTGAACATGTTGCTCTTTCTATTTACCATATTTTTCGGAGTATAAGACGCATCTTTTCCCATCCTAAAAGAGGGTGGAAATGTTGGTGCGTCTTATATACCGAATACAGTCATTTTTGGCCTCCCGTAGCCCCGCCCCCACATCCCATTTTTGCGAAAAATGGGCCCATTTTTTGCAAAAACGGGGTGTGCAGAGGGTTTGGGAGGCCTGCAGAGTGCTTCTGGGGGAAGGCAAAAATGCCGTTTTTGTGAAAAATGGGCAAAAAAATGGGCCATTTTTCACAAAAACGGGGGCATTTTTGCCTTCCCCCAGCCCCCAGAAGCATTCTGCAGGCCTCCCAAACCCTCTGCGCGCACCGTTTTTCGCAAAAACGGGTGACAAATGGGCCCATTTTTGTGAAAAACGGGGCATGCAGAGGGTTTGGGAGGCCTACAGAGTGCTTCTGGGGGCTGGGGGAGGGCAAAAACACCCCCGTTTTTGCAAAAAATAGGTGAAAAACGGGCCATTTTTTGCAAAAAACGGGGGCGTTTTTGCCATCCCCCAGCCCCCAGGAGAACTCTGCAGGCCTCCCAAACCCTCTGTGTGCCCTGTTTTTTGCAAAAACAGGCGAAAAACGGGCCCATTTTTACAAAAAACGGGGCACGCAGAGGGTTTGGGAGGCCTGCAGAGTGCTCCTGGGGGCCAGGGAGGATAAAAACTTTTTTTCCTTACTTACCTCTTCGAAATCTTGGTGCGTCTTATACACCGGTACATCTTATAGTCCGAAAAATACAGTATATTAATTTTAAAAAAAGAGAGAGTATTGCAGAGGACAACAGTGCCATGTTTCTTTATCACTAATATTCTGAATCCCTTAATTTTATGGCTTACATTAGGATAAATGATCCCTAAGATTTGTTCCATGTATGTAGGAATTTAAAACTGAGAAATCTAGAAAATGCCTCTTTTTTCTTTAGTGCCTGCTTCTATAGTCTGCCATTCTGTACCCCATGAAATTCACCTGGTTCAACTCTATAAATTTTTAAATGTAAAATAATAATCTTCCTGTTGTATTTATTCAGTTGAATTATTTTTGAAATCAGTGCTATATTATTTTATAAATTCATTTCTTAGGGTATAATACACTTAATCCAAAAAACAAAATTTAAATTTAAAATAGTAAGTTTTAGATGTTTCTCTAAATAGCATCTGTAAAATGTCTACTGTTTTTGTAAACATTGCTTCCCAACAATGTGAAAAATTATGTACTTCTCTAAATCTGTAAATGTTCCTGTTGCACAAATTTTGAAACTGGGTTTGAATCTGGGTAGGTTGATACCTACAGAAGAAACAATTGCAGTTATAATTATTGAGTTACTGAGCTATTGAAACAAAATTAGGAAAGTTGCATACATTTCCTTTTATTAAAAAAAAACCACAATTTAAAAGATCTAAAGTGGAGTAGTTATTTGTCTCAAATGGAGAATCCTCAGAAGTGCTTACCATGCCTAAATATTCTGCTAAACAAAAATAATTACAGTTACATGTGACTGTCCCTTTCTAGTCAATTTGAAACATCAATCTTGTCTTGGTTTCAGATCAGACTCCTGATTCAATCCAAGTTAAATTATCTACATTTCTGAAACATCATATTGGATACAAACTCAATCTTCTGATCAGTATTCATTCTTTAGAATTAATAACAGAATGGAAAAAGAAATTAGAGGAAAAAGAAATAACGTGGCAAGAAATCTAGCTAAGACACAGTACCAAAGAGCATGTATCATACTACCAAAAGAACTGATAGAATAATGGTGCATCTAATTAATCTATGAGGTGAGCTATGGCTCTGTGCTTTTGTAGTGTAAAATGCAGCCTTATTTTCTAAGAACCTTATTAATCTTACTCAATGGCTTTATTTTTTCTTCATTCCTGAAGTTACCCAAATCTTCTATAGTACTTTCTGATTTTTCTTCATGTTTGCTATCATCTTCAAATGAGCTGTTCAAAATTTCATCAAAATCTAATGTTTCTTTCAAAGATTCTGAAGATTCTGTAATATAATCATCATCATTTTGGTAATATTTTCTACGATGCTCCTTTTCATAGGGAATTCTCAGACAAATATTTATTTCAAATATTGGGGAATATTCCTCTTCTCCTTTTAGTTCCCTTTTCACTTCTTCTAAGATCTAAAATCATATGAAAATATAACAAAAATAGAATATTCTTTTTTTAAAAATCATGCAAATGGAACTAGAGAGCATTAAAAACAAAAGATTTTCAATCTAAAACAAGGAACAAATAAAAGCAGAAGAAAAATCCATTATTTTTGACTTGATACTAATCAATAGAGAAGACTACATTGTGATAATGTGCTTTTGAATCTGTTGTAAAGCATGAAGAGATTTTTGAGAAATATGGAAAATGTATTTAATCTTCATACGTTTTTTTCATAAGGAACCATGAAATAATTTTGTATTTGAAGGCAAGGTTTTGTCTTTAAAGGTATAACAATAAATAGCTTTCAGGATGTATTTAAACTTAAATTTAAATCATTAAATTTAATCATTATTATACTTATTATTAAGATAAATATGAACTATTGGATAATCTGTGTTGTAAGATACCTTCATTTAGAAATCAATTCACCTTGTCTATATCACTGACAGTAACAATTTCACGTTGTGCTTCTGATTCCTTTGAACGGTGCAATAATTTCTGAGTGCCTTCAAAATGCTCATTTTCATATAACCACTGGCATCTACTTTCAGTCAATAAGCAAAGTGCTTTATCAATTGTATCTTTATATGCTCTGCATATGTGAAAAAATAGGAAAAATCCTAATTTATATTTTAAATAGCATAATTCATTTTAATAACTGACAATACCTCAAGGTTACTTAATACATAGTACTAGGAGATAGTAGGGATGTGGCAGTACTAGGAGATAGAATAGACAACTCCCAGAATTCTCCAGTCAGAAGGGACTTACAAATAATGAAGGCATAGGAGGTGACCATCTTGAACCATGCACACACGTGAGAGATACTATTATAGCTTAGTTATAGATATTTCCTTTTTACAGCAATAAAGCTAGCACATGTAACCCAGAGACAAAAAGGAGCAATAAATTATTATTCATTTACTTAATTATACAGTATATCCATTTTTATTTAAAATATAAATATTTGGCCCTTCACTTACGTTCCATAATAAGCATTTACTCCAAGAATTATTTTATAATTTTTATAATAAATAACCCAAGCTTAAAAATAAAGGAAATATAACAGTAACAATAATACTAAATAATAATAAGGAATCTACGAGAGAATTTTACAAACAATATTATTAAATAAGAGCCAGTGTTTTAATCATGAAATAGGCAAAACTAACCTCATAAGGCTTTCATTTGTCTTCCTTTTTGAAATGGCCATATTACTGGAACCTTTAAATATCTCCCAAAGTGTATTTAAGGCATTGTTTACCAATCTGCGAAGAAATTCTTGAAAGATTCTATCTACAAGCTTAAGAAACTTAGAAAAACGTTCCATAATGTGCCGCCATTCAGCTATCTCAAAGTATTTTGGTTTCTCTTTGAAATCATGCAGTGGATGCTGAAAAAGTGTTTCTGCTCCCTTCATTTTTGCCACCTACAGCATTATGAAATAATAAATTTGCAAAAGTAATAAATATATACAGTATTTTTTCATCATGTAGACATTTTGTATTATTTACTTTTCATCTCATCCTTTTTCAACAAGGAAAACAAAGTTTGAAGACATTTCATACATAAGTATTTCTTATCAGAATTGCCATATAGCAAAAAGGGTGGTAGTGGTGGTAGTGAATAACAACTGCAACCATAGCCTTGACTATTGAAAATTGACTAAGTTTGACCACAATACCACATATCTATGAAACTCTTATGGAAGACAAATAGGAAAGCTGGACTGAAAACCAATCTTACTTTGAAAAAGAGTCCAGAACCTCTAAGAATCAGGAATTTCTAATAAACTTCTAACATACCAAGACAGTCAAATTAAGAATATTATGGTAGAAAT
Organism: Thermophis baileyi; assembly: GCA_003457575.1. Classification (NCBI taxonomy): domain Eukaryota; kingdom Metazoa; phylum Chordata; class Lepidosauria; order Squamata; family Dipsadidae; genus Thermophis; species Thermophis baileyi. Next base: position 1,883,483 of record QLTV01000548.1, read on the forward strand.
CATACTCCACAATCCATTGACATAGAAAATTGGCAGCATTGTCATTGCTTGTGCATGAAATTAACAAGTTGAAGAGACAAACAATCTGTCACATTTCAGAACTCCTCATGTAATTACAGTATAGAGATCAAAATATTGGGATATTCATATCAATTGAAGATGAAATACCCAGGATTTTTAAAAAGAAAGAGATTAATGATAAGATTGAGAATTCATTCAAATTTCCAGAAATCCTATGAATCAACAATGGGAAGGATGAAATGGGATGTGAAAAAAACTTTTTAGATCTGTGCTGTATTTTAACAAATAAAGAAACACAACCTTTCGAAATTGAAGGCCTTTCTTATAACTTTGTGTTGCAATGTTTTCTTACTCAAAGAGCTAGTAGGTTTTGCTGTGGCTGCTCCATGGAAAAGTACTGGAATGGGAAAGAGAAATACTACAGCGGCCTCACTGATCATGCAAATAGTATGCACATTTTATTTGACAATATAGCTAGGACCTAATCATGTGACACAATTAGAATATGTTAATCATAGGACATGAGTTATTCAAATTAACAGAAGCGTCAAAAAGGATAAAAAGTTCCAGTGTATATGAAAAATATATGATTATACAGCCCGGACTCTTGAGCCATTGAATGATAGGGAAATGTGTGAATGTACCCTGAAGAAAGGTGAGCCAACTGCAGTTTCTTCAAAAATATGAGCAACCATGCTCTAATGGAAGGCAGTGTCTGTGAAATAGACATCATATATGCAAGCAATATGGAAATGGTGAAAACTCATTAAGTCATGATCAGAATGATCATAGTTTGGAACATCTTTTACATGATCCTGATCTTATTGTTGAAGACTATGTAAGGGAAGCAAGGATCTGATACTGAGAGAGGACAATTCCTCTAATACAACAGAATCACCCATAGGTCATGTCATGGAAAACCTGAAATTTTTCCAGCATGACTAAAGGGTTATATTCTTTCAGAAATTAATGGTGGTAAAGAACATCCACACTGGTGTGCTAAGTGCTGGTGACATCTACCACCATCAAGTCCTTGTTATCATTTTGTATTTTAAATTTATTTTATATACTTTTGTATATGTAGTTAGGTGCAGTTATATGTATACAGTTAGAACAATTAATCAGTGGAATGACTTGCCTCTAGAGGTTGTAGGTGTTCCAACACTGGAGGTTTTTAAGAAGAGATTGGACCACCATTTCTCTGAAATGGGGAAAGTTTTTCTGCTTGAGCAGGTGGTTGGACTAGAAGACTTCCAAGGCCCCTTCCAACTCTGTTATTCAGTTATACTTTTACATATTTTTGTATATGTATGCTGTATGCCTGCTTTTAATTTTATTAATGAAAGATAGAGAGAGATGCATTGGTCATTGATGCTGAAGTGTTAGATTACTGCACTATTTAGTGCACTAAGAAGGTAATTGAATAAGATGATGTTTATGGTCCTTTCAAATGCAAAGATTTCTGTGGCCCTTTTACCTTCAGAAAATATGGTTTTTAGTTACTTCCGAACCAAAAGTAGAACTAATCCATCAGAAATATCTCGTATCCTCAAGAGAGAAAATAGTATATGTAAGCATCTAACTTCAAAATCATGCATTAGTCTGCTAAGAATGTTAAAAGGAGAGTAAGATAATTGTGATCAAATACTAAAACATCTTATTCATCATTACTTCCTCCATCAGATCAGAAAAAATAATTATTATACTTACTGAGAGTTAAAAGTCTTAACAATATAACATAAGAAAAATATTAAAGTATATTGGAAATATATTCAAGAATGAACATACTCAAGATAAAAATGCAAACAATATACACAAATTCATTAATTACCTTTAAAAAGCAGGTCTTAATTACTTTTATTACTTTATCTTTAAAAGCATGGAGTTGAGATAAAGCATGTTGACTCTGTTGATATTGTTCCTCACAAAATTTATCCAATGTGTATGTATAAGACGTATTTATCTAAGAACAAAAGAAAAATATTATAAGTAACTACAATTTTTCTGAAATGGATACAAATTCTTATGTATTTTTTTCATTCATCTGCATAAGAATAAATATTGGCACATCAACAATAAAAATATAAAAAGTGAACAGTGTACACACATCCAAATATACTTATTAACATATCACAGTTGATATAGCTGCTAATAGATTTTCCTAAGCTGCATTAATCAGCAATCAAAACTTGAGATGCAAAATTTTGTAAATTTTTAAAATCAGGGAGCAAGTAGAAGGAAAATGTGGCCCTAAATCCCCAGTTTGAAATGTCGTCCATCTGAATGAATTTATTTAGTATTAGACCTGTCACTTGTTGACCCTCAGATGCAAAACTCATCAATACAAAATTTGATGCCTCCAGATATCTGGTCAGCCCAGATGTGTGTGTATGAATGTGCAGAGAGAGGGGAGGAAGGAAGAAATTGAATGGTTTATCACACTTTCAAACTACTATTAATTTTAGTATAAAGATTATAATTAATAGTTGATCGAGTATATGTCATTTTCTAATAAGGAATATACAGTAGTAGGAATGCCACAATGAATACTTCTATAGTAGAACATAACCATGAAGGTAAAAACATAAAAACATGACCTTTAATTTGTTTTTCTTTCAACATTTTCCAGTTTCTCATACAAGCTATAAACTTGTATGTAACATACAGAATTAAAGCGTGAACCTGAATCAAACTAAAAAATTAGGTAATAACTGAATGGAACAAAACCTGTCGTCTCACACTAACAGTTCAGACTAATATTGGTGATTAGAAATAGAAAAAGAAAAAAGAACAGTACATTAACACATTCAAGTTATATGTTTCTTTACATTTTCTCTATTCAGGTAATCCTCAAGTTACAGTTGGGACCAGAATTTCTCATGCCAAGCAAGGCCATTGTTAAGTGAGTCATGCCCAATTTTACAACTTTTTTGCCACAGTTGTTAAGCAAATCACTGCAGCTGTTAAGTGAATCATATTGTTAAGCAAAGCAGATGAGAGAAATGGTGAATTATTCTTGTAATAAGTGTATTAGAGAGAAATGTATTTAAACTCTGTATCCAGATGTATACTTTGCTTATCTTGGGTCTTCTGGGCCCAGGCTAAGTCCTTTTGCAAAAGTTTTCCTTCATTAAATGCTCTGTGTGTTGTTCAGTGATCTCCTGCTGATTTCTTTGAGTACGTTTCTCTCAGCAGGCTTCCCCCATTGACTTTGTTCGTTAGAAACCAGCTGGAAAGGTCACAAATGGTGATTACATGTTGCAACCATTGTAAATACATGCTGGTTGCCAAGCGCCCAAATTTTGAACATGTGACCCTGGAGATGCTGTGACAGTCATAAGTGTGAGAAATTTTTTCAGTGCCATTGTAATTTCAATACGGTCACTAAATGAATGGTTATAAGTTGAGAACTACCTGTATATTTATTATTTGTGCCTTCAAGTCAGTGTTGAATTCTGAAACTTTTTTGCAAGATTTTGGTTTGCCATTGTCTTCTTCCTAGGGCTGAGAGTGACCAGCCCAAGGTCATCAGCTGGCTTTTGTGCCTAAGAGGGGCACAATATAGAACTCAGTCTCCCAGTTTCTAGTCTGATGTCTTAACCACTACATCAAACTGGCTCTTATTTCTTTTTTTTTTTTACACATTTAAAATATTTACTCTCACCTTTATGAAATTTATAGTTGTTTGTTCAGATGATCTGGGCTTCTCTGGATTACTCACATCTACACACAAGGTTTGGAGATAAAGTAAGCAACTTTGCAATATCTCATCAGCAAAAAATAGTTGCTTATACAATATGATTCTGCAAACAGAATAATATCAATATTTTAAATTACTACAAGTTTTCAGTTTATAATAATAAATATAAGTAGACATATGCCTTGGAATTCCTCAATTCATCTTGAAAGTCATATTTGGTTGTCATATATGGATTTATTTACTTTGTCTGAAAGAGACTCTAAACTAAAACCAGAGAAGAATTGTAAAGGGAAGGTCATATTTCTCAATGGTTTGCCTATTGCTGAATTAACAGAAAGAAGGAAGAATTTGTTGCTACCAATGGCAAAACTGTTGGATTTATGTACTAATAATGAACATGTGATTGCCAAGATGCATAAATTACTATTGAAAATGAATATGGAGGATGAAATGTTAAAGATTGTATAATCAAATGGGCAAGAAACTTTGATTGTATAATCAAATGGGCAAGAAATCTTTATGTTATAAAAGTTGTAACATAATCCTTGATCAATGGGAGAATATGTGGAGTAAAGGACTGGAATTTACACTGAATAACACGGTAACTTAAATAGAGAGATGATGTATCATTGGCATTTAACACCAGTTAATTGTCAGAGGGTTTGTATAAGGGTGTGTCAAATACATGTTGGAAATGTATACAATCTGAAAGCACTTTTTATCACTTCTGGTGGCCATGTATGAAAACTAAGACTTTTTTGAATCAGATAAGTATTTTTAACTCCGACAATTCTTGGACTGAATGTACAATTTAAACCAGAGGCTTTTCTTCTATATTACAATTATCTGCAAGGCTTCTCTATGCACAGAGATGGCAAAATTGACAGCTCTGATTAGGGAAATATTTTATTTAGCTTTGTTTTTACTTGGAAACAATTCTTGTATTTTTTGTCTGAAATTGAAAGAAATGAAATTTGAACCTTGGATTGTACTATTTGTAATGGTTTATTCTAATTCAAAGAGTCATTTATTTTTAAGTTTATATCTGTATCAAATAAAGTCAAAAGTTACTTTTTTCTACAGTTTTTCCCCTTTTCCCTCTACTTTTTTGTATTTTATATATTTTTTGAAATTTAAAAAAGTACTGAAAAAAAAGAAAGTCATTATCTGAAATGTAAACACTTGACCTGCTCTCCAGAATAAAAGGGGAGAAATAAAATAATTGTTGATCCTGTGCTCTCTGCTTTTCCTGGAGATAGGAAGAGTGAACTCTTGTTGTGACTATCATCTCACACAAAACTAAGAAATTATTTTAAATATTTTCCAACATTCAGTGAAACCGCATTAAAATCATTGAATCACAAATTGGATGAGTTAGAAATGCATGTTTTATATAACATGCAAGTCTCCTTGATAGGTGGCCATCCACTTCTTCAATGCAGAATGTTTTACTGTTTAAGAGATGATAGATAGATAGATAGATAGATAGATAGATAGATAGATAGAGAGATAGATAGATAGATAGATAGATAACCTTTATTGTCATTTTTTACAGTGGACACACTGGCACACATTAAAAATGAAATTCTATTGCATGCTCTAAAAACTGTACACATATATCTATACCTATACCCATACATGTCGTGCCAGGGCTCGACACATATACCTGGGGGGAGTGGGAGACACTGAATGCGGGGCGCGACGTTTGTCAACACAACGGACTGCGGGGAAAAGGCGGGCGGCGATGGCATGTCTTATCAGCAGTTCAGACACCTGGCGCCGGTGAATGACGTCACGTTGGCTGACACGCAGTGAAAACCAAGCGGAGTGAAGCCAAAGCCGGAAAAAGACAGTTTGAAGCCATGTGGAGCTGCTGAACAGCTGAGAGGGGGAGGGATTACAGCACCGGATGGTGGTTTGGTGGGGGTGATGGTGGGGAATTGCATAAATACCCTGTTTCCCCCAAAATAAGACATCCCCTGATAATAAGCCTAATCGGGCTTTTGAGTGCATGGCAATAAGGCCAAGCGCTTATTTCAGGGTTCAAAAAAATATAAGACAGGGTCTTATTTTCGGGGAAACACAGTAGAGCTGAGAGGCGGATGCTCTCAGCACTGACTTTAGCCTAAATTGGTTCGGCAAGGACTGAGCACTTGCCTGTAGCGTGATTAAAGCTGAAGTTGACACTCTCGACGTATCCTGGAGTTATTTACAGTCAATACCGCACAGGTTAGGCTTAGCTGGTCCGAGAGAGATTTTGAAAGCTCCCTCTCAAAAACACCTGTGTCCTTAAAGTATTGGTCAAGGGGAGGATATTGTTGTGGCTTGTCGGCTGCCAGCAGAGCTAGCAACAAAGTCAGATGAGGAGGAGGCTGAGGGGACGCCTGGGCCAGCTTCGGAGCCGTTGGAAGGCTCTGATGAGGAAGCAGAATCAGAGGCAGACGCAGAGCCGGGGCCTTCTGTCCCCCTCCAGGTGGAGAGGCAGCTGTCTTTGGGGCCTGAGCTGAGTGAGAGGGAGGCAGAGATGGGCCCATCCCAGATGTGCGTATGCGTAAAGAGGAAAGGAGAGCAAAGGAAGGCAATAAGCCAGCTCTCAGGGAAAAGCAGACATAGATGCTAGCCAGCCCCTTCCTTGCTGGGAAATAATTAGTAGTGGTTTGGGAATGACTTGTTGTCATATACATATACATACATATAAATATATGTCTATGTTACATATAAATATATTTATATATTTATAAATATATTTATATTTATATATTTATATATATTTATATATATAAATATAAATATAAAAATAAAATTTATATAAATATAAATAAATATGTATATGTTACTGGCACACATTAAAAATGAAATTCTATTGCTTGCTCTAAAAACTGTACACATATATCTATACCTATACCCATACATATAAATACATACATACATACATACATACATATAAATACATATACCGTGTTTCCCCGAAAATAAGACAGGGGCTTATATTTTTTTGACCCCCGAAATATGACCTCGGCCTTATTATCGGTGGGGCTTATTATGTTGGGGGTGCAGTAGGCGGCGAGCGTGGGTCTGCATGTCCCAGCGCCGCTGCCTCGCCTCCCCTCCCTGCCGCCACCGCCTCGTGGAGCAGGACTCAGTAAGGCTTGTTGTGCCGTTGCATGCACGAACTGCAGGACTGCCGCAAACTTCATCATAATGGCACAGCTGGGGTCCTTCTGCCGTTGGTGCATGAAACGGCACAACAGGCCTTGGAGAGGCCGCTGAGAGGCGGATGCTCTCAGCACTGACTTTAGCCTAAATTGGTTCGGCAAGGACTGAGCACTTACTTGTAGTGTGATTAAATCTGAAGCCTATACTTGTAAAAGTGTCTTGGAGTCATTTACCGCACAGATTTGGCTTAGCTTGTCCGAGATACATATATATACATACATACATACATACATACATACATATAAATACATATACATACATATAAATATATGTATATGTTACATATAAATATATTTATATATTTATAAATATATTTATATTTATATATTTATATATATTTATATATATAAATATAAATATAACGTGATTAAATCTGAAGCCTATACTTGTAAAAGTGTCTTGGAGTCATTTACCGCACAGATTTGGCTTAGCTTGTCCGAGATACATATATATACATACATACATACATACATACATACATATAAATACATATACATACATATAAATATATGTATATGTTACATATAAATATATTTATATATTTATAAATATATTT
>QLTV01000548.1:1892050-1919909 GCA_003457575.1 Thermophis baileyi
GGTGGTGCGCCGCGACTCTCGGGCACTCGCTGCTTGTGCCTCTGCGGCTACCATACTGACGTTGCAGAGCATCCTTCAGACAGGTGGAGGATGAGCGTCCTGAGCCTGCGAGCAAGCGAAGGAGGCGTGGCCAGGAGGCAGAGCCGCAGCCCGGCGCTCTCTACCGGTAGCTGACTGCAGGGCTCTGCAACGTCAGTACGGTAGCCGCAGAGGCACAAGCAGCGAATGCCCGAGAGTCGCGGCGCACCAGCACCTCCGCTGCGAAGAAGAGAGGGGAGCCTCCATCCCTGCCTAGCCACCTCATCACAGGCAGGAGCGTTTCAAAAGGCTGCCAGAGGCAGAGCCCAGAGGAGCCCGAGTGCCCGGCGCAAAAAGAGCAGCTCCCAGCCGGGAGAGAACGAGAGAGAGAGAGCAAGCGAGAGGCGGAAAAAACTCTCGCGGGCTGCCTGAGCTGACAGCCAAACTTCTAGCCGGGTTCAGCGGCAGAAGCAGCCGGGCACACGCTTCCTTGTCTCTTCCAAACATGCCCCTCTCTCTCTCTCTCTCGGCAGGGTGGGGGAAGAGTGCACATAAGACACAGCACCAGGGACAAGGAAACTTTTGGCTGCACACTGCACGCAAGAAATCTTTCCCTCTTCCAAACTCCGTCAGAAATGAGTCTTAGTGAGACTTATCGCGCCTGCGCAGCCTCTTGGAGCGAAAGGGGAGAAAGATTTCTTGCGTCCAGCGTGCAGCCAAAAGTTTCCTTCTCCTGGTGCTGTGTCTTACGTGCACTCCCGCCCCCGCGCCAAGAGAGAGAGAGTTTGGAAAAGACAAGCGCGTGCCCGGCTGCTTCTACCACTGAGCCTGGCTACGGTAGAAGTTTGACTGTGAGCTTGGCTTCCTCAGGCAGCCCGCGACAGTTTCTTCCCACCTCTCGCTTGCTCTCTCTCTCGTTCTCGTTCTCTGCCTCTGCCAGCATTTTGAAGCGCTCCTGCCTGCGATGGGGCGGCGAGGCAGGCATCGAGGCTCCCCTTCTCTTCTTCGGAGGCAGGAGCGCGTTTGCAAACACTGCCAGAGGCAGAGCCCAGAGGAGCCGAGCCAGTCCCGCGGGGTGTGCATGCACCCACCTCTCTCTCGCTCTCTCTCTCTCCCTCCCAGCCAAGAGTGCCCACCGCAAAAAAGCAGCTCCCGGCCGGGAGAGAGCGAGGCCGCTGCATGCACGGCAACAGGGACGGGATGGATGCGCCCGTCTGCTGCGCAAGCCCTGCGCTTGTGGGCTCACTGTACCCGACCGGCCTCGCCGCCGCCTTGCAGGCAGGAGCACGTTTCAAATTGCCCTAGGCAGAGCCCAGAGGAGCCAAGCTAGTCCCACGGGGTGTGCGCGCACCCGCCTCTCGCTTGCTCTCGCTCTCCCGGCCAAAAGAGTGCCCGCCGCAAAAAGAGCAGCGCCTCCCGGCATGCCCCCCTTTCCCCGGAAAGTAAGGGGGGGCCTTATTTTCAGGGGGGCTTATTTCAACGCATGTCCCGAAAAGCCCTATTGGGCTTATTATCAGGACATGTCTTATTTTCGGGGAAACACGGTACATACATATAAATATATGCATATGTTACATATAAATACATATAAATATAAATACATACATATACATACATACATAGACCTCAACCTACCTCTTATTCATTGGTCCATAAACGAATGTACAACAGAACCAATACATACGGTTGTATGTACAATGCCGTTACTAATCTGGGATTGGTTCAACTAGTTACAAACAACACAAGATTCAGCAACTGCCTTGATCTCATCTTCTGCAATAGTTTAAACTCAATCTATAGTCTACAAATAAATAAACCCTTTTCCAACAGTGACCACAGCATGATTGACATCCGTCTCAATTTATGCCCTTACAAAGACGATCATAATGATGGGATCCCAAAGTATAACTTCAGAAAAGCCAACTACGATCTCATAACTGACTACCACTCATCCCTTGATTGGCAAACTCTGTTCACTGGCTGCAACACTGCCGAAGACCATTATAACATTTTTTTGCACGAAGTCAAAAGAATAATCAAACTATACGTACCGCTAATAACTCCCAAAACCAGGAAAAACAAATTACCCATAACAATAAGAAAGCTTCAGTCAAAAAAAATCTCTTTGGCAAAAAAACAAAACTGGCTACGTAGCAAACTTTAAAAACTGCTACAACACCTTATGCTGTCAGATAAAGGCAGAATGCACCTTTTACCACTGCAAACAAGGGGAAGAGTTGTTAAACTCGAAATCCACTCGAGCCTTCTAAAATTTCGTAAACGCCAAACTTAAAGACTCGAAAACTATCCCACATCTCTTGATTATCAAACTCTATTCACTGGCTGCATGACTGCTGGACCATTATAACATTTTTTTGCAAGAAGTCAAAAGAATAATCAAACTAAACGTACCACTAATAACTCCCAAAACCAGGAAAAACAAATTACCCATAACAATAAGAAAGCTTCAGTAAAAAAAAAAACCTTTTTGGCGCAAAAACAAAACTGGCTACGTAGCTAACTTCAAAAGTCACTACAAAACTGCTGACAGATAGGCAGAATGCATCAGTTATCACAGCAAACAAGAGGAAAACCTACCACGCACAAATTCCACCCGGGCCTTCTATAATTTTGTAAACAACAAACTTAAAGACTCAAGATCCATCCCACCACTAAAAGGGGCAAACAGGAAAGACTGTAATGATGAAACCATTAAGGCCAACCTCTTCAACACATTCTTCGGTTCAGTCTTTGTAAACAGCAATGGCTCATGCCCCACATTTCCCAATCGTACCACAACAAATTACAATGACCTACTCAGAGGTGGGTTCCTCCCGGTTTGGACCGGTTCACACAAACCGGTAGCAAACCGCTGGTGACATCATGATGATGTCACGGAACCGGTTCGGTCGGTGCCGGTCCGTGGGCGCTGCCATCTTTTTTTTTTAATTGGATTTTTTTCTTTTTTTTGAATTTTTTTGAATTTTTTTCCGGGTTTTTTTCTTCTGTGTATGCGCAGAAGCCGAGTTTCCGACACTGCGTATGCATCGCCATCTTGTTTTTGGCTTTTTTGGGGGGGGGGGATTTTTTATTTTTTGCCACTGCGCAAAGCGCACACGGCGCAGGAGGAAGCGAACCGGCAGCGAGGTAAGTTAGAACCCACCCCTGGACCTACCACATGTCAATTTTACAGAAGATGCCGTTGAAAAGGCACTACGCAACCTAAAGCCATCTCTATCTAATGGCCCTGATGGATTATGTGCCTACTTCTTAAAAAAAACCCAACCACCATAGCAAAACCTCTCAGCATAATCTATGAAATATCCTTCAGAACCAGCTCCTTGCCTAACTTATGGTCACTAGCCATGGTCATCCCCATCTTCAAAAAGGGTGACCCCAGCCTAGTTGAAAATTACAGACCAATCTCATTATGTTGCATTACCTGCAAAGTCACGGAATCAATCATAAACCAATCCATTACCCTCTACTTAGAGACAAACAACCTGCTCTCCAAAAAACAGTTTGGCTTCAGAAAAAAATTGTCCTGCAATCTGCAACTCTTACACTGCAAAAACATATGGACTTTACAACTTGACCAGGGTAAAGCCATAGACGCAATTTATATAGACTTCTGTAAAGCCTTTGATTCAGTGGTTCATGACACACTACTTCTAAAACTAAAATCTTATGGCATTTCCGGTTTCCTGTATAAGTGGATAGCTGCGTTCCTATCAAACAGGCAACAAGTAGTCAAAATAGGAAATGCCCTATCAAACCCTGCACCTGTTAATAGTGTTGTCCCCCAAGGAAGCGTTTTAGAACCCACACTTTTTATACTTTACATAAATGACCTTTGAGATCATATTACAAGCAACTGCATTCTCTTTGCTGATGATGTAAAACTATTCAACACCACCGACAATGCTGCTACCCTACAAAAAGACCTTGACTATGTGTCAGAATGGTCAAACAATTGGCAACTCCAAATCTCAACCAACAAATGCTCTGTTTTACACATTGGCAAAAAAAAAAATCAGAACACAAAATACAAGTTGGGCGGATACGACCTCGTAGACGACCCTCACTCTGTCAAGGACCTTGGAGTACTCATCTCAAATGATCTAAGTGCCAGAGCCCACTGTAACAGCACTGCCAAAAAGGCATTAAGAGTAGTCAACTTAATCCTGCGTAGCTTATACTCGCTTCAACTTAGAACTTCGCCGGCTTCGGTCTGACCTAAGCGTAGTACATAAAATTATCTGCTACAATGTCCTACCTGTCAATGAATACTCCAGCTTCAACCACAACAATACACGAGCACACAATAGATACAAACTTATGGTAAACCGCTCCAAACTTGATTGCAGAAAATATGACTTCAGTAACAGAGGGATCAGTGGCTGGAATGCACTACCTGACTCTGTGGTTTCTTCCGCAAACCCCCAAAACTTTAACCTTAGACTGTCTACTGTCGACCCCACCCCATTCCTAAGAGGTCCTTAAGGGGGGTGCATAAGCGCACCATCGTGCCTACCGTCCCTGTCCTAATATTCTCTTTTATTCATATCCATTTCTTGTATTCATAATCATGTTTATACTTATATCTGTTTACTAATTCATTGATGAAAAAAAAAAAATAATAATAATAATAATAATAATAATAATAATAATAATAATAATAATAATAATAATAATAATAATACATATTAATCACTGTCCATCTTGAATACATATTGGAAAGAGGAAGGTTGAGTTTCTACTATCAGGAAATACCACTGGTTCTTATCCTGCCCATAGTTCCAAGAGTTTAACAGGTCCAACCTCTCTTTATGACAGCCCTTAAATAGGTGTTGATTGCTATCCCTTATCTTTTCTTTTGTATACTAAACATTCTCAGCAACTTCAAGTGTTCCTCATAGGACTTAGGTTCCAAATCTCTTATGGTTCTAATTCTTCTCTGAACTTGTTGTACATTTTCCATATTTAAAGTGTACCATCCAGAGCTGACCATGGTATTCTAATTTAGGCTAAGCAGTTCAGAGTGCAATGGAACTACTATCTTTCATGAAGCAGCTAACTCCCACGGTAGCAACAACACAATCAATTCAGCCACTTGACTGTCTCCATCTCCATTTATGGTCCCCAGACCCACTGACAAAAACCATGTTTTTACGGCCTTTCAGAAAAGCAATAAGGTGGGGGTCAATCGTACCACAGGGGGAATGATGTTCCATAAATAAGTCACTACCAAGAATGCCTATTTTTGTGGTTCTACCAGATGACAATCCCTAATCGATGGGACCATGCATTCTTAGATCCTTAACACATGCAATATTATCCTTAAAACATGCACATATCCTCAATGTGGTAGTTATGCATTTGATTTGATTTTTCCTCTTCAGACTTGTGTTTTACATTTGCTACTTTTTAAAAGATGCCTTCCACCTGAAAAAAGGGTAATCAACTCACTCAGTACAAATATCTGGTCTTTATACTTACTGGTTTCTCTTTGTTTTTGAATACTTAACAATATTTTTCCAAAGGATAAAATATTTCTTTTTTCTAAAAGAAAAGAAAAATCTTCTGAGAAAGAGAGAAACAGATTTGATTGTATAATCAAGGATTATTGAGCCAGAGGTATGTAATTTATTTTGTATAACAATTACCCACAAATATTACATATTTACCGTAACATAATTTCATATGACTAAAATGTAACAACTATTTTAACAGAATATGGCAACTTTCCCTGATGCCTTCCCCACTGACTTGCTGAGGAAACCAGCAGAGAAAATGGCAAATGTTAATCACATGATTGCAAGGCATTTGACAACTGCGAAAAAGTTGCCAAGCACACAAAATACGGTCAAATGACTAGGGGGAGGGGGGGAACTGGCGTGACCATTTACAATGGCTAGAAGTACTTTACAGACTGTAAAGCACCCATTCTAAGGTCATCATAAATGCAAACAATTGTAAAACAGCTGGTCTTAAGTCAAGGATTACCTATAACTCATTACTTCATTGCCACATAGACTATTGAAACATATTCTATATGGGGCATGAAATGAAGACAACTAAAAGTCCAAAATGCAACAGCTAGAATGCTAACCAAACAATTTGTGCAATCTAACATCAGTACTGCCATTGTCACACCAATCATCTTTGGCTATGAGAGGCACCAGACACCTAGCTTTGACCAGCCTATTTTTGTGGAGGTGGGAGTGGGGCACAAGGGCATGGGAATATTGGCCCCATGGAAAATTAAATGTAGCTAGTCTATGTCTAGACAAAAACAAAATATTAAAGTCCCAAACTAAAACAATACCACAGAAAATAAAAATAAAAGACACCAGACTAGACCAGCATGGTTGCATAGCTCTTTGAAAAGCTGAGGACAAGAAGGACAAGTATAAAAAATGAAAACAGGGATATATAACTAAAACAGAATACCAGCAAATAGCCTGAATCTGCAGAGATGGAGTGAGGAAGGCTAAGACTAAGACTTGCAACAAATGCCAATAATAATAGCAACAAAAAAGCCCAACCCATCAAGAGCAGCATAGTGGGAGATCAAACAGATACACAAATCAAAATACATAAGAAATTGATTAAAAATACCTATCCACAAGTACCAGATGGTTTATATCCCACAGTATTGAAAAAGCTGGCAGATGTGATCTCGGAACCACTGAACAAAATCTTTCAGAGCTCCTGGAGCATGGGGGACTGGAAAAGAGATGATATGATTCCACTCTTCAAAAGAGAAAAAAGTGGATCCAAGAAACTATAGACCAATCAGCTTGATATCAATACTTGGGAAAACGCTTGAAAAGAGAATCGAATAGCAGATTTGTGAGCATCTAGAAATGAAAAAAGCAATCACTAGAAGCCAACATTTGTTTGTTAAAAAAGAAATCATGCCAGACAAATCTTATTGCCTTCTTTGATAAAGTGACTAAATTAGTGGATGACGGAAATGTTGTGGATATAGTTTACTTGTACTTCAGTAAGGTATTTGACACTACCGGTACTCCTTCTTCTACAGCCTACCTCTTGGTAAGAGAGAACAATGTGGGATAGACTATACCAACACCAGATGGAGTCGCAGTTGGCTGGCCAACTGCACTCAGTATGTAGTCGTTAATGAAACTATATCTACAAGAAGGGAAGCATGCAGTGGGGTACCTCAAGGTTCTGTCATAGGCTTCATAAATGATCTAGATGAGGGAAGAGAAGGGTAACTCATCAAATTTGGAAGGAATTGTCAACACCTTGGAAGATAAACTCAGAAGATAAACTATGATTCAGAACAATCTTGACAGACATGAGCATTGGGCCCTAGCCAAACAAGATGCAGTTCAGTGGTGAGAAAAGCATGGTCCTACACTTACTTTAGGCAGGAAAAACCAAATGCACAGATATAGAATAAGTGGTATCTGACTCAACAATAACTGCAAGAGGGAGCTTGGTGTCCTCATGGACCATAATTTAAATATGAATCAGTAGTGTACTGCAACTGCCAAAAAAAGCAAATGAAGTCCTGAGCTGCATCAACAGAGGCATAGCATCAAGATCACGAGAAATGATAGTATCACTCTGTACTGCACTAGTGAGGCCATACGTGGAATACTGCTTTCAATTCTCATCACCATGATATAAAAAAGATGCTGAGGCCTTAGAAAGAGTGCAGAGAAGGGCAATCGTATAAGAAACAGTTAAGGGAACTAGGCATGTCTAGTCTAATGAAGAGAAGGATTAGGGATGACACAGCTGTTTTCCAGTACTTGAAGAGCTATCAGAGAGAAGAAGGGGCTGACTTATTCTCTAGAGCATCTGAGGGTAGGACAAGAAGCAATGGATGGAAGCTTGTTAAAGAGAGATCCAACCTGGAACTAAGGAGAAATTTTCTGACAGTGAGAGCAATTAACAAATGGGACAACTTGCCTCCAGAAGTTGTGGATGCTTTGTCTCTGGAGGTTTTAAAAAAAAAAGATAGGACAATCACTTGACCTGGATAGTATAATGTCTCCTCTTTGGAAAAGGGGTTGTACTGGGAGATTTCAAAGGTTCCTTCCAGCGCTATGATTCTATGACATACCATCTGATGTAGTCTTAAATCTCATTGCATGTGTTTTGATAGCCGGGTTTGAAATGAAGATATTCAGTACAGTGGGAAGCTAGCTTTATATTAAGGTGCAAGAAGAAATATCCCTGGGGGGATCTATCCATGTTGCTGTTTGGGCATATTAAGATTATGTTGTCCTATCTCAAATGCTGAAATAAAAAGTGCTATAAATTGGTAACCCCCCAATGTACATTGTGATTTTTGTTTTTTGAAAGCAAAACTCTGGGAAAAATTCCCCCCATAATGAATTCCCTGAATACAGTTGACTATGAATCTTGTCATGAGATTTATCAACCCTATAAAAAATTTTCTGAACACTTCCAACAGAGAAAAGTGCAAAAAGGAAAAGCTTTGAGTTGGTAATCATCTTTTGATGCATAACACAGAGAGTTATGGATGAATGAATATGGGGAAATGAACTTCTATAGAAAATCTGTGGAGCTGAAAAATGCTAGTTTCCACACTGAACTGTTTTGTTACACATAGCCAATCACAACATCCAAAATATCCTACTACAGATTGAGTAAATAATTGCACACATATTTTTTTACCATAAATCTCTTACCTGAAATTAAAATATAAATCCATGTTATGTAACACGTTATAAAGTTGCCTTTCATATAACCATTCCATTACTGGACTTATTTCCATTTCTTGTTTTCCACACACGGAAGTGAACTGGAAAATGAGGCAAAAGCTAATTAGGATATTTAACTATATTTCAGTATTTATGAATTTACTTTTTTTTTTGTTGGGAGAAATATCCATCTGGTTCAGTTCCAAGCCGGGAGAAAGACACTGGAGACAAAATGGAGGCTGACGGCTGATTGGAAAGATGGTCCATTTATTGATGAAGCAGAAACACATGGGTGGTTCTGGGCAGCTGACCACATGGAGTTGAGAGTGGGGGTTTTTTATACCTTCTCTTGGGCTTTGCACTTGAGCTTCCTGTTCCTGTGCAAGAGAGCTTCCTGTTCCTGTGCAAGAACATGTATTCTATTGGCTGTTGCCAGACTCCCATGGGGACATGTAGGGGTTATGTAGGGGTCATAGCTGAGGTTGTCTGAGCTCCCAGGTTTAGTTGAAGTTTGAACTGCTGAGATGATGCAATGAAGAGGCTTTGGGCATTTCCTATTGTGGCTGAGGGCTAATCCTACCCTTGTTGGATCTTGGGTGAGGGTATTTGCTTATGAAGAGAGCTATCTATCTCTTTATGTCTTAAGTGCTAACATCCGCTGAGGGATATTAAGAAAGGGGGGGGGCTGCTTTCTGTCTCCAAGAGCATATTTCTCCCTTTAGGGAAATATAATATTCTTCCTTTTTAATATTTCATAAAATATTTCATTCTTCTAGGAGCGGAGTGGGTCCTAACTTTCTACACCATCATCATAATTTTTTTTATGTTCAAATAAAGGAAAATCTGATTGTTCAGATTTATAGCACATTCCCTCAACAATCCTGCCAAAGGAAACCACAATAATATTTGTATAAAGCAAGAGTAGCGTCTGGTCCACAGACTATGTACAGCTCCAAAATTTATATCAAAGTTTGGTGAGAAAATGGCTTTTTTTTTTTTACTTTTCAAAATTAAGGGTGGGGATGGAAGCTGGAAGCTCTGAGAGCTCCAATTCAAATCACTTAAATTCCCATTTTTAAATTCCCACCCAAAAAGCAGGGGGGAACCCTATTTCATAATTATGCTACCAAAATTCAGCACCAAAAATTAACAATTATTTTTGAATTTTGTAAAGTGATTGTTCAGGATGGAAGCCATTTGGCTACAAGAAACCTACTGCTCCCATTCTCATTATTACCCCTCCTTACCCCATGCCAGAAACATCATAAACAATTCAATACCACCACTTCTCTTGCAGTCTTCTAATTTCAGAAGCTAAATATTGATAATGATCACTAATTCCTCAAATATTACCTACTCCTGAAAGATAAATAGGCAGCAGTGACAGAAAATGAGAAAATCTGTTCTGCTCCATTGCACTGTAATGTTTCTATATTTTTACCTTTAGAGGGTGCTGGTGAATTACAAAAAGAATAGTGATGTAGCTTTCATTGTTTGTGATTATCTTTTGAAGGACGGGGGGGGGGAGAATACTGTGCACAAACTATCTTTGTGGCCTGCAAACCCACCCATACTTTTTTATTCAAACCCTTTTATTTTTATCAATTTTTTCATTAAATAATATACATAAGTGTTGTAAGGAATATCCTTCTGGGTTCAGTTCCAAGTGGGGAAAAAGACACTGGATTCATGGAAGTTGCTTGGAAAGGTTTAATGGTGGACAGGAGCACATGGCATGAGTTCCTGAACAGAAAAGGTGGATCACATGCTTCCAAATGTTGGGTGAAGAGAGAAGGGGCGAGATGCTGAGAGTGCCCTGGTTTTATGCTCTCTGTTGGGCCCCACCTTAAGAGTTTCCTGTTCCTGTGTAAGAAATGTATCCTGATTGGCTGTCAGACTCCCATGGGTCCATGCAGGGGCAACTCTGTAGGCTGTCCTGAATACCAAGCTAGTTTGAGTGCTGGCTGATGCAATCTTCCCAGGTGCCATGTGGTAAGATGGGCAGAGGGCTAATCCTATCTTTGTTATGTAGCATAGACTGCCCATTGACAAAGGTGGGGGGATGAGTGAGTTTGCTCTGGTCTTAATGGTCCATTGACAAAGGTGGGGGCTACTAGGAGTGAGTCTATTTTCTGCCTAAAAACATGTTTCCAGGGATATTCTATATAATATTCTGCCTTTTTAATATTTCCTAGGAAATTTCATTTTTCTAGGAGAGGGGTGGGTGCTAACTTCCTACATAAGTATACCCAATAAGATGGGGACCAGCCATCTTAAACAGTCTCTACGAGATAGCTGGAGGGTGAAGTCACTTGGCATTTTATTGGAAAAAAACTTTCTTGAGAAAAAAAAATACAGTGGCTCAAATGGACACGGTATCCCAAAGGCAAAAGAATGAATAAAAAGCAAATTTTATCCACTATTCCTTGTTCTTGTTGGGAGGGGGAAGTAAAATGAGTAGAGCTGATATTTTCAGAACACTTCTATTCTATTCTTCTATTCTTTTAGAGTTTACATTAGAGTTTTTCATTGTTTGATCTACAGTTCAGAAGCACAGTCAGAAAAAGGTCAGAAACGGTCTGACAGTGCTTACCATTCTGTTCTTGCACAAGCTGTCCTTCTGAAAAAACATCTACGGAGTACAAGTCTGAATTAATATTTTTCAACTGCTTCTCTGGGTTTTGTTGTTATATCTTTCCTCAGGGAAATGCAGATAAAGTTTTATTTTATTTTGTTATTTTATTTTATGCCTCAATTCAATTGAATTCTAAGGCATGCAACTACTTCTGCAGAAGTATGGGGGGGAACTAGAAATAAGAAATAATCAGGGAACAGTAATTTGCTATTTCTGGACTGTGAAAAGCGATTTGTTACCTTGGATACATATGAGGCACTAATAGTCCAATATTCTTTACTTTGTCTAGCCATATTTGCAGAGACTACTTGAAGATCATATGGATTGTAGGCTGCTTTGGGGTCATCCCTACTTCTTATAAGACAGTATATGTATTCTCCATCATCTTTCTTTAATGCATCATCCTGAAAACAGTAATCAAGTGGTAAAATGTGAATTATTTATAAAAACTAAAATTGTTAGACATCATAATTCATTTTGTTAAAATATATAGGATATAGTTGAGGTACTTATTTAAGTTGAATTGATGTAAAATAGAATGTATTTTTACATTTTAAAGGTAACATTCAGAAAAATTGGAACAGGTTCAGAGAAGGGTCCTGAAATCCCGATCATTTAGAATGATCAGGAACTATTAACCATGATGTGAAATTAGAACAACTAAGTGATTTTGCTTTGCAGAAAGATGATAGCAAAGTGTAATGGTACTCTTCAACTCCCTGAAAGTAGTCAGTTCCAATGAATATATATAATGATTATTAAATAAAATGAATAAAAGATCAAGGAAAACCATAAATTACTCTACTTAGGAAATAGGAAGGAACTACAGTGGAAGCTTCAATAATTTTAGAAAGTGTTTTCAAACATTTCCTCTCATTCAGCTATCAGTATAATAAAAT
This sequence comes from Thermophis baileyi, assembly GCA_003457575.1. Lineage (NCBI taxonomy): Eukaryota > Metazoa > Chordata > Lepidosauria > Squamata > Dipsadidae > Thermophis > Thermophis baileyi. The sequence continues at coordinate 1,904,308 of QLTV01000548.1, forward strand.
AAAATTTCCATCAGTATTCTATTTCTCCTCCATAATGCATAAAACATTTGAAACCATTTTATAAAGAACTTCTTTTTTAGTTTAGTTTAGTTTACTTTATTGTCATTGCACATGGTACAACGAAATTAAATGCTGTCTTCAGTGTACATTATAACTATAAAAATAAAAACACAAACATACATCCCTTACATTCTATATAATTGAAATTGAAAACCCGATATTGCACTATACCAGTGATGGCAAACCTTTTTCTTCTTGCGTGCCAAAAATGGGAGTGCGTGCACGCGCTAGCGCACGTGCGTGCCATCACACAACCCCCCACACGCGCCACACTGCGCATGCGTGCATCCCCACGCATGCGCCCCCATTGGGCTGTTTTTCACCCTCAAGCTTCCCTTTAGCTTCCGGAGTGCGAAAAACGGCCCAACAGGCAAACCAGAAGTTCGGAAAAACGGACTTCCGGTTTGCCCGTTGGGCCGTTTTTCGCCCTCCAGAAGCTTCAGGGAAGACTCCTGAAGCCTGGGGAGAGCAAAAAACTGCCTTTCCCAAGGCTGAAAATCAGCTGGCCAGCATGCGCATGTGCACTGGAGCTGACATTGGGCAACGCCTCGCGTGCCCTCAGATATGGCTCCACGTGCCACCTGTGGCACGCGTGCCATAGGTTCGCCATCACAGCACTATACCGTAGAATTCAATATGGTTATTGCCCTGGGATAGCTGTTTTTCAGCCTATTTGTCCTTGTTTTTATTATCCTGTACCGTCTGCCAGGTGGTAATAGTTCAAAAAAACGGTGCCCAGGATGGGATGGATCTTTAAGAATGTTTTGAACTTTCTTAAGGAAGCAGGAGCTATAAAGCTCTTCCAAAGAGGGGAGAGGGGAACCAATGATCCTCTGGGCAATGACATTGACCCTCTGGAGTGCTGTCCTATCTGCCACTGTGCAATTGACAAACCACACACAGATGCAGTAAGTTAAAATACTCTTTATGGTGCAGCGGTAAAAGGCCACCAGCCAGTGGTGAAATGTGAAATTTTTCCCTACCGGTTCTGTGGGCGTGGCTTATTTTGTGGGTGTGGCTTGGAGGTCAGGTGGCGTGGCTTCAGGTGGGCGTGGCTTGGTGGTCAGGTGGCCAGGTGGGCGTGGCCAACTTGTAAAATGTGGTGAAACTCACTTAACAACGCTCTTGCTTAGCAACCAAAATTTTGGCCTCAATTGTGGTCATAAGTTTTCCTTCCTTCCTTCCTTCCTTCCTTCCTTCCTTCCTTCCTTCCTTCCTTCCTTCCTCCCTCCCTCCCCCCCCCCCCTCTCCTTCCTTCTTTCCTTTCCCCCTTTCCTCTCCTCCTCCTTTCCTTTCCTTCTTTCCTTTCTTTTCCTTCTTTCCTTCCCTTCCCTTCTTTCCTTCCTTTCTTCCTTGTCTCTATCTCCCTTCCTCTTTCTTTCTTTCTCTTTCTCTCCTCTCGGCGGCGGGAGAAGGAAGAAAGTGCTCTGGGAGGGCAGGTGGCCCGGCACCACCGCCGCTCCTCTCGCCTTCCTGGCTTCGGGACCTTCCGGGGCCAGGAAGCATCGGGGTGCGCATCTATGGAGCTCCGCCGGCCTCAGGCTCCGGGGCTGGCGGGAGCCTTGGCGGGGCAAGGAGACAGTGGTGCTGCCTGGAGAGCTGGCGGATGGGCGTGCCGGGCGGTCTCCTAGCTTCGCCAGGAAGGTAAGCCGAGCGCCAGCCGGGCCCACGAGCACTCTCGCCCGCTCCTCGCTCTGGCCGTCTCCTGGGAAGTTCGCAGGAAGTGGCAGTGGGCAGAGCTGGTCAGGGAGGCGCGGCCGATTGTCTCATTCACGCCGAGGGACGGATGGGCTGGAACTTCCACACTTCTTTGCTGGAAGAAGCCCAGCAAAGCAGCACGGTTGAGCGGGGCCGGGGCATTAGCGCAGGAGCGGCGAGTTCAGGGCAGGCAGCAGTTTGTCTTCATGCACGGAGGGCAGGCGAGGGGAGGGGAGGGCAGGGCCCCCCCACCCCATCACCCCTCCTCCGCGCAACATGCTGCTGCCGAGCGGTCTCGTTCACGCCGCCCACTTCGCTTATGGGGTGGATGGGCTGGAACTTCCGCGCTTCTTTGCTGGAAGAAGCCCAGCAAAGAAGCGGGGTTAAGCGGGGCCGGGGCAGCTCAGCCTATTGCGCGGACGAGCCTCGTGGTGGTGGGCTTCGCTGCAAGCCGGCATCCCTGCCCGACTCGGCTGTGGGCTTCGTGACGCCCGCTTGAGCAGCCATGAGCCCCCATGGCCTGGGCCAAGGGAAGCGCCGGCCGGTTTCCAGCCTGCCCGGTCCCTTGCGAGGTCGGCGGCCAGTGGGTGGGTGGGCGGCCCTTGCTCTGGGGCTGAGAAGGGGGGCAGCGGCACTCTCAGACCCCTCTCGGAACCAGAGGAGCAGCCGCAGCTGTAGCCGCCAGCCTCTCAGGGGCGGGACCGGGCCGGCTGGAGACCGGCTGGCACTTCCCTTGGCCCAGGCCATGGGGGCTCATGGCTGCTCAAGCAAGGAAGAGCCCCACGCGGCTTCCACTGTCTGCTTTTCTCAGGAGGCTTCAAGTCCCTGAACGCTTAGGAAAAGGTGACTTATTTAAGGGGAAGCGCCAGGACAGGCGTCGTGAAGCCCACAGCCGGGTCAGGCAGGGACGCTGGCTTGCAGCGAAGCCCACCACCATGAGGCCCCTGCTTCTGCTGCTGCGGCGGGGGCAGCAGCGCAGTTTCAGGATGGCGGAGAGCTTGCTTGGGAGAGCCAGTGGTGGCGGCAGAACTTGCTTCGGAGCTTGTCAAGGAAGATCAAGGTTCATTGATCAAGGCTTATCTGCCTTTCCCCGAAAGACTGTTGTCGGACTTATCATTTGTTTGGGGCTCATTACGGCTAGGAAGGCAAAGAATTACCAGCCGTTAAAATAAAAGAGGTTTTTGGGACATCGTTTGTGCTGTATCATTTGATCAGGAAGCCTAGGTCAGAACACTATAGTCCACTATAAGCTCCTTGGTCTTATTTGTGTTAAGGACCAAGTTATTGTCTCCACACCACGAAAGCAACCTACACCTCATCTTGATTGGCAGACTCAACACCCCCCCCCCGGAGATCAGTCCCACCACTGTTGTATCATCTGCAAATTTAGTAATAATATTACTAGCGTGAGTGGAAATGCAGTCATGCACATAAAGAGTATAGAGTAAGGGACTCAACACGCAACCCTGTGGTGTACCAGTGTTAAGAATAAGGGCTGAAGAGATATGATTACCTAATCTGACCCTCTGAAAATGGCCAGACAGGAAATCCATAATCCAAAGGCAGATTGAATAAGAAAGCCCAAGATCCATAAGTTTAGACACTAGTCTATGTGGAATTATTGTGTTAAATGCAGAACTAAAATCTACAAAAACCATCCTCACATAGCCCCCCCCTCCCCCCCGCTGTTTCAAATGAGTCAGAGCAGTGTGAAGAGTGATGGCTATAGCGTCCTCTGTAGATCTATTTCTTCTGTATGCAATCTGGTGTTTATCAAATGTATGCGGAAGACCAGAAATGATGTGCCGGCAGACCAATTTCTCAAAGCACTTCATGATGATAGGAGTGAGTGCCACTGGTCTGTAGTCATTGAGGTTATTGATAGGGAACTTCTTTGGCAGTGGAACAATGGTGGAAGACTTCAAATAAGATGGAATAGTGGACTGGGATAAAGACCGATTGAAGATTCTGGTAATGACTCCAGTCAACTGATCAGCACAGTTTTTAAGCACTCGGCCAGAGATACCGTCAGCCTTTCTAGGGTCCACAGCCCTCAGAATGCTCCTCACCTCCTCTTCCTCCACAATGAGGTGGGGCTACAATGGGCTGGTGGCTGTATTTTAGCTGTCTCTGATGTCTCCAATTCAAAGCGAGCAAAGAAATGATTCAGCTCTTCCGCCAACGAAGCATCCCCCTCAGCAGGGATGACATTGGTCGGTTGATGGTTGGTAATTTGTTGAATTCCTCACCACACCTGCCTCATGTTATTACTATAAAAATTATCCTCAATCTTCCTCTTATAATCAGTCTTTGCCTTCCGAATACCTTTCTTCAGATAGGTCCTGTCACACAAGAGACGCTGGACTTCCTTAGTCATCCAGGGCTTCTGATTGGGATAGATCCTAATACGTTTATCCACAGTGATAGTATCTGTGCAGTGTTTGAACAGCTGCACACAGTGATAGTGTCTGTGCAGTGTTTGATAAAGCACAGAATAGTTGCAGTGTGCTCCTCTAGGTCAGGATGGTAAAAGATGTCCCAATTTGTGTTCTCAAAACAATCCTGAAGTTGTTGGGAAGCATCTTCTGGCCAAGATTTCACTGTCTTTATTATAGGCAGAGCCCGTCTCCTAAGAGGGATGTATGCTGGTGCTAAAAGCAGTGATATATGGTCTGATTGTCCCAAATGTGGTAATTATTAATTAAATTATTAAATTGAATTATTCAATTTAAGCATAGATCTTAACCAAAATTTTGAGATGGCTTTAAAAATAATTGCTGTCTTTGTAATAGTTCTGCAATCAATTAGATATTGACAGAGTCACAGGAACCATGAAATATTTTCATACATTGGCTGTTCCAGCAAAATCAAATTCCGTAATTAAAGAAAAGCTAAATTATTTCTTGTGTAGTGGATGGTTAAAATCTTAAATAATCTACATCACGGGTATCAAACTTGCGGTGTCACGTTGCCATCACAAGACGTTTTGCGATTTTTACCTTCACGGAGCTGGGGTGGGCATGGCCTGCACATGACGCATCCAGCCGCCAGTTTAACACTTCTGATCTACATTTTTAGATAAACTACATACTGTAAGTAGCTGTTAGCATTTCCTGAGGGAAGGTATCTGGTCATCTGGTTAATTGATAACCAATTATCAATTGGTTAAGAGCATTAACTGAGCATTAATAAATCCAGTACCCATTGTTAATAATTTAATCATGAAGGGCCATTTACATTCCAGCTAATAATTTTTCTTTTGGTTTCTTCTCTCACTTGTCCCTCTCATTCCTTCTTGAGCAGTATTCTTTAATATTTAATTAAGCCACTCAAATGTAATTCAGCTATTGTATTCTATGAGTGGAAGAACAGAACTGTAACTGTCTTTGCTTGGACCTCTGTGTTTTGACTAACTTCATGCTAACAGCCAACCTAGAAAATGTATAGTTAACCAAGATATCTCCTAAGTTTTCTATTATTTCTTTGAAAAAAAGAGAGCCAAGACTCTGGTCTAAAGAAAACACAGAATTGTTATTGCCAATAGAAACAATAGCCATCAAGAGAACAGGTGTTAGGTTCTCAGGGAGGAATCTCTAGTTTTTCTACTAAGCCAAAAGTGCCACCTATTCAATTGTCTTTTACTTAAATAGCCAAACTAGTACATTTCATACAAGAAGCAGGTAATGAAAATCTAGAAAGTAGAGTCCTTCAAATATCCAGAACTGCAATAAAAGACATGCTTCTAAGCTCAGCCATCTATCACTAAGGGATGGGAAATAATCTAGGAGCTTCATGCTAATACATTCTTTTATTGGTATAGAATGACCCAGTAAGATTTCTCTGCAGTGCTGTGCTAAGATGCTCTAATACAGTGGTTCTCATCCTTCCTAATGCCGTGACCCCCGCCCCGCCACTGCGACCCCCGCCGCGACCCCTCCCCGCACGCGATGTGACAAAGGAGGTGTGGCACCAAGATGGCGGGCTAGCGCACGCTTAGGCGACCCCTGTGAAAAGGTCGTTTGACCCCCAAAGGGGTCGCGACCCACAGGTTGAGAACCGCTGCTCTAATAGATAGACAAGGGTTTCAGGTCTAATGATCTTCCTAAGATTTGTGTGTGAGAGAGACAGCATTTCTTTTTTGCTCTTTTACTATTAAAATGAAGGAATGTAGCCCTTCCCTGATAAACAACAATAAGACTCAGAGCCATAGATGATTGTGATAATGATTTCCATTACTGTCTTGCTGTTATATCTTCTATTTTAGATCTTCTAGGGGGAAAAATGAACAGACACAAAATCATATCACAACTATTTCACAAAATCTTCAAACATTTGTTAGATTCTTTGCTCCCAAACCTCTGCCTTCTTATTTCCACTATGTCTCTTATTCCCTACCCATTTATTTTACAAAGAACATAATTTATTTTGATTATGTTTCTTTCAGGTCAAAATACAGAAAAACTTCAGAATCTACCAAGGCCTTCTCTTTTCCCAAAAGTCCCTTCTGGTATCTTTTTTCTTCCTCCTACCTCTATTTTAGGCAAGTCAATTTGCTAAATTTAAACTTCTCTAACAATCCTCATATAGCCTGAAGCCAGAGAATTTGAATCTAATAGCTCCAGCCCAGACAGTCCCTTTACTACAGTATTTGAGATTCATATTGTTTACATCTATTTGGAGTTTAATTTAAAATATATTTTATTTTTATTCTGCACAAATATTTTAACTTCAGAATCTGATTGCTATTTCCTCACCTATGGTAATAGTATTAGAATGTACTGTATTTTTGCTATTTCACACATAAATTATTTGAATATACAATATGTCACAGAAGTGAGTACATCCCCTCACATTTTGTAAATATTTAAGTATATCCTTTCATGTAACAACACTGAAGAAATGACACTTGGCTACAATGTAAAGTAGTGAGTATATAGCTTGTATAACAGTGTAAATGTGCTGTCCCCTCAAAATAACGCAACACACAGCCATTAATGTCTAAACTGGTGGCAGCAAAAGTGAGTACACCCCTAAGGGATAATGTCCAAATGGGGCCCAAAGTGTCAATATTTTGTGTGGCCACCATTATTTTCCAGCACTGCCTTAACGCTCTTGGGCATAGAGTTCACCAGAGCTTTACAGGTTGCCACTGGAGTCCTCTTCCACTCCTCCATGATGACGTCACGGAGCTGGTGGATGTTAGAGACCTTGCGCACCTCCACCTTCCGTTTCAGGATGCCCCATAGATGCTCAATAGGGTTTAGGTCTGGAGACATGCTTGGCCAGTCCATCACCTTTACCCTCAGGTGCTTTAGCAAGGCAGTGGTCGTTTTGGAGGTCTGTTTAGGGTTGTTATCATGTTGGAATACTGCCCTGTGGCCCAGTGTCCGAAGGGAGGGGATCATGCTCTGCTTCAGTATGTCACAGTACATGCTGGCATTCATGGTTCCCTCAATGAACTGTAGCTCCCCAGTGCCGGCAGCACTCATGCAGTCACAGATCATGACATTCCCACCACCATGCTTGACTGTAGGCAAGACACACTTGTCTTTGTAGTCCTCACCTGGTTGCCGCCACACATGCTTGACACCATCTGAACCAAATAACTTTATCTTGGTCTCATCGGACCACAGGACATGGTTCCAGAAATCCATGCTTGTCTGCAGCAAACCATTTGCGGGCTTTCTTGTGCACCATCTTTAGAAGGGGCGTTGGTCTTACCTGATACGCCTCTTCTCAACAGGAGGAGCCATCATTCAGGATGGGTTGTCCTTGTCCACTCAGAGTGAGGACCGAGTCTGTTATTTTTGCTGGGTCCACCCTCTTATGACCCAGATCCGGCAAGAGACTTAGAACAGACCCGATGTGGATTAGAAACCAAAAACGTCCGAAGGAACAGCCTCCCCTCCTGGAACCGCCAAAAAAACAGAAGAGGGCAGCACTGGCACGCAAAAATAGTCCAAAAGAAAATAATCTCCACCGATGTAGGGTTACGTCCGGCCACTAGGTCAAGAACCGCTTGGACACCTCTAGGGCGGGACTGAATGATGGCTCCTCCTGTTGAGAAGAGGCGTATCAGGTAAGACCAACGCCCCTTCTCCAACGTGGGAGGAGCCATCATTCAGGATGGGACCTACCAAAGCCAAGAGTCCCCAGGGAGGGCAGGTCCAAGCCCCTATCACAGCGACTCCCCCACGACCTGTTGTAGGACCCTTCGTCCGAAGGCTGCGTCAGCCGACGCAAATTTGTCTATTTTATAGTGTCGGATGAAAGGTGAAGGGGAAGTCCAAGTGGCCGCACGACACACTTCCGTAAGAGGAGCCTGAGTCGCCCAGGCTGCTGATGTAGCTGCACTCCGAGTCGAGTGGGCCGTAATCCCCGAGGGCCTCGGCAATCCGGCCACTTCGTAGGCCTTGGCGATGGTACCCCGAATCCATCGCCCGATGGACGTTGCCGACACCTTCCTGCCCAGCGAGTGAGGCAAAAAGGCCACGAAAAGAGACTCCGTCTTGCGAAAACCGCGTGTACAGTCGATATAAATGCCAACCGCCTGATGAACATCCAGAGTGTGCCAGACCTTCTCTGAAGGGTGAGAAGGGTTGGAACAGAGGCTGGGCAAGACCAGCTCCTGAGTACGGTGAAATAGGGAATTAACTTTTGGAACAAATGAGGGGTCCAAATGAAGCACAACACTGTCCGAGTGAAATATGCACAAGTCCTTACGAACCGACAAAGCTGAAAGCTCGGAAATTCTGCGAGCCGAGGTGATAGCCACCAGGAATGCCACTTTGAAAGAAAGATAACGGAGGGAAGTAGAAATTAGAGGCTCATATGGGGCCGCCGTGAGCGACTGCAATACTCTGGGGAGATCCCAGGTTGGGTAATGGTGCACAATGGGGGGACGAAGATTGGACGCCCCCCGCAAGAATCGGCGCACCGTCGGAAACTGGCCTAGCGAGTCCACCCGATCGCAGGATAGTACCAACGACAAGGCCGCTACTTGGCGTCGAAGGGTATTCAGAGAAAGACCCATGTCCAATCCCCGCTGGAGAAACTTCAGAACCTTGGGCAGGGGGATGTTAGTCGGTGAAAGACCCTCCAATGTACACCAGGAACAGAAGGACTTCCAGGTGGAAGCATAGATGCGTTCGGTAGAAGGGCGACGCGAGGCCTGAATTGTTAAGATTACGTCCGGGTCGTAGTCCTGCCACCTTAGAGCGCCCCGCTCAACCTCCAGGCGGTCAGTCGCAACCACTGCGGATCTGGGTGTGACAGCGGTCCCTGAGTGAGTGCTGTATCCGTGGCGGGAATCATCCACGGCGGCTCCACGGACAGGGACTTCAGGTCCGCGAACCAGGACCTCCGCGGCCAGTGAGGCGCCAACAGGATGACCTCTGCTTGATGGCTCAGGATCCGCTGGATGACCTGAGGCAGAATAGCCAGTGGCGGGAAGGCATAGAGAAGGCCCGGCGGCCACCTTGTCCATAGAGCATTCACCCCTTCCACCCCCGGGGAAGGGAACCGAGAAAAGAACCTCGGTACCTGCCTGTTTTCTGGAGTGGCGAACAAGTCCAGCTAAGGGAGACCAAAGCAGGCTACAATGGACTTGAAGATGGCAGGATGCAGGCGCCACTCTGCGTGGTCCATCTCCGAGCGGCTGAGCCAATCCGCTCGGATATTGGACACCCCGGATATGTGGTCCGCAGACAGTGAAAGAAGATGACGTTCCGCCCACAGACCGAGTCTGAGCGCTTCCTTCATGAGGGTGCGTGACCATGTGCCCCCGTCTGTTGATATGGGCCTTGACCATCATGTTGTCCATGAGGACCAGTACATGACGGGTTGCCAGAGAGGCACTGAAAGTCCTGAGGGCCAATGATACCGCCCGTAATTCCAGCCAATTGATGGAAGCCGCCGACTCCCGAAGTGACCAGCGACCCTGAGCTAGTTTGTCGTTGGAGTGAGCGCCCCAGCCGGACAGGCTGGCGTCCGTCGTCACAACCACTCTGGACGGCTCCCGGAACAGACACCCCTGGGTAAGGGCCAGAGACCGCCACCATGCGAGGGACCGGATAACTGCTGGAGGAACCAGGACCTGATGCGGAGAGGTGCTGCGGCCCGACTTCTGAAATGGTAAGAGGAACCACTGAAGCTCCCTGGAGTGTAGGCGCGCCCAAGGTACGATCGAAATACAGGAAATCATCTTCCCCAGGAGAGTGGAGAGGAGGGCTAGAGAGGCCCGGCGATCCCGCTGGATCTGGGAAACCAAGCTGATGAGGCTGCCCCGTCTCTCCTGAGATAGCGAAACCCTACACTCCAGGATGTCAATAACAGTGCCTAGGTGGGGAAGGGTAGTGGAGGGGTTGAGATGGCTCTTCCCCAAGTTGACAGAGAAACCATGCCGCTCCAGCGTGGAAATAACCACCTGGAGATTGCGCCGTGCCAGATGTTCTGAAGCCGCCTGGACTAGAATATAGTCCAGGTAGCACTGGAGTCTAACGGGAACCATCCGGAGGTGGGCAGCTAGCGCGGCAAGGATCTTAGTAAAGACCCTGGGAGACGAGGAAAGGCCAAAAGGGAGAGCCTGATACTGGAAGTGCCTACCTGCATAGCAGAACCGAAGGTACTGCTGATGTTCTTGACAAATTGGGATATGCAGGTAGGCCTCAAATCAAGGGAAGCCAGAAAATCACCCTCCCTGATACCCCTTACTTTAGACTGTAGAGAGTGCATCTTAAACCGCCGGTACTTAATGTAGCGGTTAAGACGCTTGAGGTCCAGAATAGCCCTAACCCCCCCCCGAGGTTTTGGGGACGACAAAGAGAATGGAGTAGTGTCCCCGGCCCCGCTCATCCGAGGGAACCCGTTGGATGGCCGAGATGTCCAGCAAGTGCTGAACTGCTTCTTCCATCAGGGCCCTCTTGGAGGGCACCCTGGACACTGGACACGCCACAAAAAATTTCGGGGGGGGGGCAGAGAGAAACTCTAGCCTCAGACCGGTGGATATAGACTCCATCCTGGGTAGAACCCTCCCATGCAGAGGAAAAAAGGGATAACCGGCCGCCAATAGGGGCCCCGGCTATGGACTCAACGGGAGCGCTTGAAAGAGCGACCTGCACCACCTCCCCTAAAGGGGCGTTTAAACTGCCTCCCCCTCCCGGACCTGTCCGATGGCTGGCGCTGTCCAAATCCGGACTGACCTGAGACCCGGGGAAAGCTGAAGGTCCGGTCCACAGCCCGAAAGGGCCGCCTTGGATATGGAGAGGGGCGGAAATTGCCCCTTCGAGAGAGGGAAGGTAAAATCTTCCACTTATCCCTGGTTTCAATCACTATGGGGTCGAGTGACTGCCCAAAAAGGAGTTGCCCATGGAAGGGGGATGACGCCAGGCGCCACTTGTGGCGTGCGTCGACTGACCACTGTCGGAGCCAGTGCAATCGCCTGGCCACCACAGCAGAAGCCATTGCCTTAGATGCAAAACGGGAGGCATGGAGAGAGGCATCTGCCGCGAACTGAGAGGCAGCGAAGATCTTATTGAGGTCCTGATGGGCCCGCAAGTTGGAAGATGGGATCTGCTCCTGCACCAACCGGAGCCAAATAAGGGAGGACCTAGCAAAGAAGGACACCAAAGACGAAGCTCTGATCGCCCAGGCGGCTGCCTGATGAGCTTTGATGAGGGCCTGTTCGGTCCGTCTGTCCTCTGGCCGGAGCATCTCCTCTGGTTCGCCCAGTAAGTTGGTAGAAGAATGGAGAGCCAGGACCAGGGCATCCACCCGCGGAACCGCGAGCAAGGATGCGAGTCCCAGATCAACATTGAAGTGCTTCCGGTCCAAGGAAGAGGTCGCGGGAGCAGACGCAGGAGAACGCCATTGTCTCTGGACAGTGTCCATGAATAGAGGAGAAGCGGGAACAAAGTCCTCCTCCGGGGTTACCTCTGTAAACAATGGGTCAATCTGTTGGGAGGAAACGGCTGCTGGGGACGTAGAAGGATCCTCAATACCGGCTGCTGCCCTGGCCTTGTGCAACAGGGACTTAAAAAGAGCGGGTGGAAACAGGGCTGAGGAAATTGGCGGCTCCTGAGGGATGCTCTCATCCTCAGAGAGAGCGTAGTCCTCGCCCTCAAAGTCTAGATCTTCAGCCCCGTCCCCCACATCCGATTCATCCGAATGGTCGGAACTGTGGTGACGATCCCCAAACGTGGCACTCCTGCGCAAACTGTGTTGACCAAATGCAGAGTCACCTCCCGCCGAATGCATACAGGCCGCAATACCCTGCTGTACTGCTGCAGCTAGCATGGATTGCAGAGTGGCCTGGTCCAGGGAGATCTGCGCGGCGGGGGCCGTATGTCCCGCCCCCTGGGCCTCAACTTGTGCTGAGGGGACCGATGAGGGGTCCTGACTCCCTTGTGACTGGGGCAAGGGGGCCCGGGGAAAGCCAACCGACTCCCAGGGATCTGTAGAGGCCCGGAACAGGGCTGGATCATCCAAAGACATAGCCTCAGCCGAGGGCCTAGTCCCCTGCTCCCCTTGTAGATCCTCAGACCGGGTCTCAAGTGGGAGACACTTGTCAGCAGCGCGGGAGCACAGTTGTTTAAGCACCTTGTCACGCCGGCGTTCAGCCCGTTCAGTGGCCTTGGAAGCGTGACTGGAACGAGAGGAAGAAGGCCCTTTCTGCTGTGGAGGTGCAGGTAAAACAGCCTCCTCGGGGACGGGCCGGTCAGTTTTATGACGCTTCTTGCCCCCCGGTTTGTCTGCTTGACGGTGGGCCATGTCAGACCAAATGCCACTGCTGTCAAGCAAGGCCCCGAATGAGAAAACCTTAACTGGCTTGCTGCAAAATGGCCACCCTGCCTCAGAAATGGAACAAAATGGCCACCGTGTCAGTGAAGACAGACAAAATTGCCGCCCGTGAGTGCTGTCCCGAGAGGCCTGGTCAGAATGGAGTCCCAATGAGTCTGTCCCTATGAGGCCCAACAGGCAGAACAGAGCAGGTTAGCCGGAGACACAAGGCTGGGTAGCCGCTACTTGGCTAATAACAGAGGCCACGCGAGCCGAGGCTCCAGCGTTCTTCCTGGCCTAACAATGGCGGGCCCTCAGTGAAAACGGTGGAGGCCGCGCGAGCCGAGGCTCCAGCGCTTCAAAAAGGCCAGCGGGACGCCAATCCCCGCTTCCTGGCGCGAGCCTAGGCTCCAGCGTGCGAAGGGATCTGGTGAGGCCGAGGCTTTCGCCGCCAAACGGTTGCAGCCGCTTCCCTGCTGTTCGGCGCGAGCCAAGGCTCCAACGCCCACGATGCCTCGTTAGCAGAGGCCACAGCTGTTACGCGCGAGTCTAAGCTCCAGCGCGTGAGGGGGTGATGATCGGCGAGGCTGAGGCCGAGGCTGACAGGGCCGGTATCGCTGCGACGGCTGCCGGAGGGGAGAAAAGACGCGAGCCGAAGCTCCAGCGCCTGCCGATATCAGCTGTTCGGCGGTTGTAGGGGAATTCCCCCCCCGATGCCACGGGCAGGAGGCCCACTGAACGAGGCAAATCGCCCTAAGGGTCCTCCCGAAGGCAACAGCAAAGTCCAATTAATACAACTCACGCCTAACAGTCCTTGTCAATCCAGAAAAATCAGTCTGATCAAGGGAAATCCAAATCGTGGTCAAGAAACAATCCGAGGTCAAACCAACGTGAAAGAAGCCAGTCAGTCAGGAGGGGAGAAAAAATCCACGTCTGTCCTCTCTGAGGACCGAGTCGGATCTGGATCATAAGAGGGCGGACCCAGCAAAAATAACAGACTCAGTCCTCACTCTGAGTGGACGAGGACAACCCATCCTGAATGATGGCTCCTCCCCCGTTGGAGAAGGGGCGTTGGTCTTACCTGATACGCCTCTTCTCAACAGGAGGAGCCATCATTCAGACCCACCTTGCAGGGGTCCAGGGCGTTAGGATTTTTTGTTTGGTTTTCCCGGATTCAATTTTTTGCTTGCCAGTGTCCGCCAGCGTTTGGTTTTTGTGCGGTTCCAGGAGGGGAGCTCCGTCCCTATTGACGGTGTATAGGTTCGGGCCACGTCTAGTCTGTTCTTCGTTCTCGCCGGATCTGGGTCATAGGAGGGCGGAGCCAGCAATAAATTACAGACTCGGTCTTCAATCTGAGTGGATGCCTTATTTTTAGGGGACAGCACATTTACACTGGTATACAAGCTGTATATTCACTACTTTACATTGTAGCCAAGTGTCATTTCTTCAGTGTTGTCACATGAACTTAAATATTTACAAAATGTGAGGAGGTGTACTCACTTCTGTGACATACTGTATTTTATGTGAGTTATGTCAGTAAATCTCGTCAATTGGAATAGACTATTAGTGCCACTTGGTCCTAAGTCAAACTGCATATTTTGAGGAAAAAGAGACAACAGTTTCTGATCAATGCCGGATTTCATAAAATCAAAAATAGAGAGTTCCAGCAAATCAAAGCTGGAGTTAAAGAATCAACAATTCCAATATCATGACAAATTAAAAAGAACAGATAAATTTTCAAAAACACAAGGAGCAGACTAAAATTCCAGAATTCAGGTAATCAAGGAATGCGACATGACAATTATATCAGCAATTATATATTATATTCCCAACTGTGTTTTGTTTTTTTTAAAACTATTTTCAATTTTGTTTGTTATAAAAATGAAGTCTGTGATGCTGAAGTTATATGCAAGCAAGTCTTCCAAAATCTCAGGAAAACCTTGTTGGTTTCATGGTTGGTTATTCTCAGATTAGATGCTTCCTAAACCCCTTTCTTCTTATTTTGAAGAGGAATCATCTGACAATTGATATTCAGGAAAAAACCAAGAGAACACAGCACTCATGGGCAGCATGATAAATGTAGGGTTCTAAACAATGAATGTAAGTATTTTGATCAAGAATAAATGAGAGCAAGTAGTCATGTACAGGAGAACAAGTAAAAGATTTCTCAAGACATCTCTTTGTGTATTTTTCCTACCTTGGTCTTAATTTTTCCTATTTCACACTTTTTAAAGGCGTCATACAAAATATAAATTCCTTGAGTGAATTTTTGGCAAGTTTTCAAATGATATGATTCTGGAAATACATGTTATTGCTAATTATATATTTAGGTTCTTGCAGATATAGTGTAATTCATTGTTATTTGACCTTGATTCTGATTTCCATTCTAAATTCAAGCTTTATACAAAATGGTTGGATTTGTATTTTGAAAGAAATTTTTCTGTAAGTGCCAGAAATACTTTTTCTGGAAGTAATTGCTTAACTTGTAAGTAACTTAAACTCTATTCAATTTCACTCATGTATAATTTGCAGTAGTTTTAATTATTAATATCCATTTATTTCTTACACAAATATTATAATTGCTATTCTTTTAAAATTTAATATGGAGTTAATACTGATTTCTAGTGAATTGACAAACTCTATGGGGTATTTTATTTGCTCACTAATTACTAATGGCTCCATTCACATAGTAATTGTCAATTTTTACAACACTGGTGTGGTTATTTATGACTGTAAATTTATCTGAAGCCAAAATCACATCTGTTAACTGCAGAATTCTTAGGCAGAGCATTTACCTTGCTTGTTCTTTCCTTCCTATATCCGTTTTCTGCAATAGATCTCACATTTTCCTTTCCATAAAGTTTCAAAGCTACTGGCTGTAACTCGCTGTTGGATGCCAGGAGGAGAACCTTTAGTCAGAATTTTCAATGAATGTTTATAAAAGAGAAGCTATTAGTTTCATACATGAGGCCCATGCCCCCAAAACTAATATCCCTGAATTGCAGATGAATAGAATAGAATAGAATAGAATAGAATAGAATAGAATAGAATAGAATAGAATAGAATAG
>QLTV01000548.1:1920510-1948844 GCA_003457575.1 Thermophis baileyi
AGAAAGAACATTCTTTGTTGTGCTTTTTTGATGATGTTTTTGATGTTAGGTGTCCATTTTAGGTCTTGAGATATGATAGAACCTAGAAATTTGAAGGTCTCTACTGTTGATACTGTGTTGTCTAGTATTGTAAGAGGTGGTAGTATGGGAGGGTTTCTCCTAAAGTCTACCACCATTTCTACGGTTTTGAGTGTGTTCAGTTCCAGATTGTTCCAGTCGCACCACGAGACTAGTTGTTCAACCTCCTGTCTGTATGCAGATTCATCATTGTCTCGAATGAGACCGATCACTGTTGTATCATCTGCAAACTTCAGTAGTTTAACAGATGGATCATTTGAGATGCAGTTATTGGTATAGAAAGAGAAGTGGAGAGAGCACACATCCTTGGGGGGGCCCTGTGCTAATTGTACAGGTATCTGATGTGATTCTGCTTAGCTTCACCATTAATATATCTGCAGTTCAATATATCCACATGTTTCCCTGTCATGAATGGTCATGTGGAAATTCTGCAAGCTGTCCTGTAAGGTAGTGCAAAATATTTAATCGTGGAATATTCTGGAATCAAAATGGACTATTCCAATTTCAGAATAGATCTTTCTAGAGCAAAGTTTTTAAAACTCATTTAAATCCAAGTCTGATGAGGGAAATACAAATCTCGACTAGTCTTCCAACATATAGTCTTCAGAGGCAGTCACATTGTCATCAAGGCTAATTGTTACTGAACCCTATTATTATGAGTTGGCCCAATCCTTTTGCGAAACCAGCATACATACCATGGTAGTGAATTCCAAAGTTTAATTACATGTTTTTTGAATGGGTGAGTAGATAGTCACATACAGTAGATAGATTTGCCTTCCTGTACTAAGAGTTCAAGCTCATCTTCTTCACATCCCATATCTGGAACATCTACAGATAACAAGCCATGAACCTATAAACAAATATTCTTTTTGGTTTACATAACTGCATAATAGGCCCCCTTAAAACAACATTTTCACTTCCTTTTCTGATGCAGAAGTCTTTCAAGTTGATACAGTACATTGGGATTTTCATACCAACATCCACAGAATTGAAGTTTACAAGGCTTTTGCCAAATGTAATTTCATCAGCTCTTATGAGACGTAACCCATCTTATGCCAGCAGTCCATTAATGAGATAACTAAAAACTAAATCTTTTTCACCAATATCATTTCTGGAACTACTTTTTTATTTGTAGTTTTCTGTTTTCTTTTTCCATTTTTTCTACCATCTGGAAGGATAGTTGAGTCCCTATATTCTTGAGGTTTCTTCCTAGAATTTTAAAGACTATGGTGATAACATCTGTAGTTGCTCTTGTTAATATTATTGTCACAACATGTATTAGCAGACAGGTTCACTGTTAGTGGAATTGTTATGTTTTGAAAATTATATTATTAACTCCTTAATTGTGTTTCTCACATTTCATGTGTCTGTACTTTCTGTACTTACTGAAAAGTAAGTACCTGTATTTTCTATTCTTTGTTGAGTTGATCCACCATCTCTTCTATTCGTTGTTTTGCTTTCATATTTTGACACATTGTAGCTGCATTCCTTTCTTTCTTAAGTTTTATTGGATTTTTATTTTTAAATATACATCAATATCAATACATGAACAGTGTGGCCTCTGGGTATAATTCATTTTGATACAAACAGCAATGATAATAATAATAATAATAATAGTTTTTACATTAATCACACTTATATAATACTAGTATTGATTTACATGATTGTTTTAGAGTAGTTATTCAATCTTTCAGTGTTCCATTTTAATGCCAATGATATCCAATCTTTCCATCTAATTAATTACTTATTATTTATTACATATTCTATTATATAAAAATTATATCTGCTAATATTCCCCCTATTTCTTATTTCTACCTCTATTCTAACTTCTAGTCAGGCCACCATTACTAATCCTAGTGTTAATACACTTGTTTATATTAAGACATAGTCCTTCATTATTTGGTTGTTCAAAGTCACAATACACCATTCAAGTACCAGTCATCCTATTATTTAAACTTACCTAATAATACCATCTTTCAATCTCCAATTTTTCCATCTAACGATTGCTTTATATAAAGGTGTGTATTCTTATTTCTACCTCTATTCTAGTTTTTAATCAGGCCATCATTATATTAGAAAAAAGAAAAAAAAGTAATAATAATTCCTTTCTATCCATCATCTCTTGCCCGTTTTAATACTTCAATTCTTATTCGTTTTTTGGCTTGCCCCCCATACTCCTCTCTTGGAGCTTTGTTTGTATCAGCATCTGTGTCGTCACCATTCAGTCTGAATATTTCTCCCACCTCTATCCTCCTAAGCTGCCAGGTCTCCAGAGTGTCCACCCAAACCCCTATCTCCCTTTCAAAAGTATCTTCCAGGTTATCCGATTCCATTTTTAAATCTCTTAAAGTCCTTTTCCCTTGGTTTATCTCATCAGTCATTATTATCTTTATCGTCTTCTCCTTCTCATCTTCTTGCTTTGTTTGCTGGTTTGTCTGTTCTATCTTTTCCTCCATTCTTTCTGCTGTCTCCTCTCTTTCCTGGGCTCTTTGATCTTCATTCATTATCAGTTGTAGTATATTTTCTATTTTCCCATTTATGTCTTGCATTAGGTTCTTTATCTCTTTGTGGTTCTTTGTCATAGTACCCCTAATACTTTGAAACATCAATCAATTTCTCTTGAAATCCCACTCATTTCTCCCTAATGGAGCATCTTGTCTTATTTTAATAAGTCCCACTCTTGCTCAAGTCCAAAAACAATATATTCAAGTCCAATGTTGCTCCTCAGAAAGTTCAATAATCATAGTTCTTTACATCTCAGGATTATTAATGTTCCATTTAAGTAGTCCAGGCAGCTTCCACAAATCAAGAGTCACTTTACTTTACTTAAGAGTCTTCCTTATTCTCACAATAGAGTCTCCAGTAATCATAAAGTATATAGTTATAGAACAGTAAGTATCACCACAGTCCTCCAGATAAATGTTTATTTCTCTTATCAAGAATTTTCCTAGTCTTGTAGGGGTATGGTATATTTTCCATTCACCAATAGATGGCGCCTTCAACTTAGGTTTCAGCGTTGTTTCAAGTCTGATAAATTGATTAATCCAAATTTAGTTCAATTTATGGAAGCAAAGTCGGCTATTCAAGTAGATTCAAGTAGATAGTTCCAGCATTTTATAATGCCTTTCCAAAACAACGCCTACCCAGTTTAAAAATCCATTTTTTATGTTTTAAAAGGTCTTTAGCTTTTCTCCCCTTAGTTCCTTTCTTTCGAGTCTAGGATTTTTCTCTCTATGGTTATTTGCTGCTTTAACAAATAGTTCTAAGAGTCTCTTTTCCTGGATTTTCTCTTTTTTTTTATCTTCTTACCCAGCTCCAGTCACTGTTCATCTATACCGCTCCTGCACATTTCTTTGTTGCCTCGGCTGTCCCAGCTTCGTGGCAGCAATGATGGCTGCCTCTTCTCCTCGTCGTGGATGAGAGGGAAGAAGCCCTGGGTCAAGCAGGAGAGTTGCTGCTCTCTGCGACCTGCAGGGCACCCCTTTTTTCTTCACCACTCCTACAGGGTGGCTTTAGCTCCTTTTGGAGCCCTCCAACAGGGAGAACTTGGCACGGGAGCACGGTGACCCGCTCCTCACGTCCAATCTCACCGTGACAATAGCCGGAAGTCGTAGCTGCATTCCTTCTGTGGTTCAAGGATATTCTTGACTTCTATTCAGCAAAACTCCTTTCCCCTGAAGAATTAGAGTCTACTCCTGAATTAAGTATTTTCAGAAACAGCTTTTTCTCTTTTTCCAAATTAAAAAAAAAAACAATTTGTATACAACTTATTATCTATTACTGGTAATGTGGGAGGGAAAAAAAAGACATAAATAAAAATAAAGTAAAATAAAAAAATAAAACTTTTTCTTTAAAATTTGATACATTTCCAAGTAACATAACACCAAAGTTATCATTAATCTAAGAAGCCCCATCTAAAATACTTTTAATAAAGAGTTGATCCTAGAAACTAATCATTTCCAAAGGAATAGATACATTTTATGAGATTATTTACTTAAAATAGTTATATTTAAAATATCAAGGTGGATAATCTTTATTCTAGTTGTTGCTAGTCCAAAATAGATTACCTATATAACAACAGGAATCAGATGACTATTTCCAAAGATACACATAGCTTTAATCTCTACAACAGGAAAATATCATTAGTATAAATTACTTTATTTCTTCTACAGAGGACGTAGACATGTGAATGCCCTTACACTGCATGCAGCCTCCCTGTACTCGTAGATTGTGCCTCCAAAATTCATCAGCAAAAGAGCTTATTTTTTGTGCTTTCTTCTCAGAAAATAGGATGATAAACATGTTGGTGGTCCCTGAGAGGAAAACCACACCAATCCCATCCTTAAAACAACCAAGCCCTCTAAAATGGTCCAAAATGTCATTCAAAATTGGCCATTCTACTGCTAAAAGTAATAAGCTTGATATCGGGCTATTTGGGAGGCAATTAGGAGCTTTCTAAGGGATGAAAATGAAATAATTTGCTTTGCAGAGACTTTCTGCTCCAATTCTCTCTCTTAAAATGTAAATTCCCAAAAGTGGGTCATAAACCATTAGCTCTGTTCTTTCTCTTTACCACCACTCTTCTAGTATCATTTGTGGCCTTCATCTTGTCCTGAGAGCAAATTATAGCATCTGTCCCAAGAAAAGTCATCGATTCCTGTTATGGTCAATACTTACTTCAGAATAATGACTAAAGAGATAGTATAGAACATGTCAGAAGAAAGTTTTTTTTAAAGAAAATAGAACAAAATATCTAAAGGAAACTATATTAGAGAAAAAAAGGCTGACTTAAGAGTTGTCCAGATGAAAAATGAATAATCCTCCTCTATGTAGACCACAGTACTTGCACATAATTCAAATCTACAGCCAGAAAACTTGTGGGGGGGGGGGAACGACTCTATAGAAGACCAGTCAAACGCAGGCCAGATATGTCACGTGCAGGCCATGCCCATCCCGGCTCCGCAAAGGCAAAAAACGTTGCAATATATCACAATCCGGACCATGATGCAATCGAGTTTGACACCCATGCTCTACGGCATTACCACAATAAATAATCCTTACAATAGATGGAAATGTATAAACAAATTACACAAATATATACAATATATAAATAACAGACTGAATCTTAAAGAATAAATTGACATGAAGTATAAAGAAAAATACCAGTAATGGGATCTTCTGAAATTTAGCCACATCTTTCGATTTAACAAATTCACAAGGTGGTAATAATGTCTGCCAGCTAAGTTTATCTCTGAGTCTCAAAATATGCAAGATAGCATCATCATTAATGGGACCTAGAACAGAACATAAACCAATCAGCATATACTGTAAGCATGACCTAAGGTAACTCCCTGAAGTTATACTTAAATTTCATGAGTGTTAATTAATTTCAACAAATTAGGATATTATAAGTTATTATACAATACAAATGCTTCCTCCCTCAAAACAAAACTGAAAGCATAATTTTCTAATATAATTCTTTAAAACAAACTGTAATGCATATTAATATCTTTTTCTTTATTTGGAAAACATAGAAACCAGATAGCTAAAAGGAGAAACAAGTGTTTCTAGCTCTGATAATGAAGAAGAGAAAGGTGAAGAAGGCTGCGTGAATTTGGTTGAGCTCAGTTGTATCACATGACTTAGCATAACATCTGAAAGTAACCATTAGGTTATGTCAATATACCGTAGGAAGGTAATATAGACTTTTGATGTTCAGATATATGTTTAAATATTAAAGTGTATATAAGTATAAATTTCATCATAGTCAAATTATTAAGAATGAGCCACTTTTGAAGTAATCCATTCTTCAGCTATAAGGATAAGGAAAATATCTCCATCCCATGCCATTCATCTTGATCAAGTATCTGGAGGCTGTGAGAATTTGAAAGGATGAAACAGACTTGGAATGAATACTAGTAAGAACAAATTCCAATTTATTCAGGAACCTTCTTGTACCAAGATAATTCAATATTTAGCTTTGGATAGGACAACATTCCATTTCAATGAACTGATGTACAATTTGGGAGACTTCCTGGCCTCCCAGCTCTTGATAAGCGGCAGATAACTCGATCCTTTGGGCAGCTGATTTACCAGTTGTGGACATTCCTAGTCTAGAAGACTCTTAAACCTTATGGCTTGGGCCCTTGTTAACTTTTCAAATTATCTACACCAGATAGAATAAACCTGCCCAATATAAGCAGGCTGAAAGTGCACACTGAAGATTCCCAGCAGGTAATGAGAATGTCACATCTCGCTCATCGTGAAACATTTAGGTGATTGAGGGAAGTAATAAAGACTGAGCTTTCAGAAATCTTTGAAAAGGAGTGCAACACAAGCTTGAAAGCATATAGTGAGCTGGATGAACAGCTGGCCAAGCATTAGGTGGTTGCTATTTTATTATTGTAATTTTATGCATTTTTAAAAATACCTTATAATTCTAAGTGCTCCTATATGAAGTTTGATGTAATAGTTAAGGTGCTGGCCCAGAGGTCAGGAGACTGAGTTCTAGACCTCCATTAGGCATGAAAACCAGCTGAGTGACTTTGAGCCAATTAATTTTTCTCAGCCCAACACACCCACATAGTTATTCTGGGGAAAATAGGATGCAGGAATATTAGGTATATTTACCACCTTGAATTGAAATGTACAAAAAACATGGAATAAAATAATAATAAGCCCCCAATGAGGCACTACTTTTATGTGATTGTGGTGCTTGTGTGCTCAGAGGAAGATGAGAGCTACACCAAAAGTTCGACCATATGGAAAGTTCTCACCAGAGGATCCAGATGAAGAGTGTCTCTCCCATAAAAATATGATGAGACATAATTTACAGAAACCTATAATAGCTCAGTCAAAGAATACCTAATGTTCTGACCTAAGCTTCACAAAATCACGAAACAGACTTCTTGTCCCGACCAAATCCCTTATTTGGCTAATGTGAATTCCTAGCATTCACAGTCAGCAAAGTCCCAGCAAACAGTCTTTCAAGGGTGAATTGCAACCACAGACCTTATCAGTCCTTGGAGAGTTGCCAGGCTGATAGCTTCCAGGCATAACACTGTACAAGGAAATACTTGGCAAGGAGTCTCTGTGAGGCACAACTCAGATAAGCAAATCTTCACATTAATAAACAAACTAATTGTCTCCTGCAAACACCACTCCCCTTTTGCTCCTATTTATTCCCTATGGAAGGGGCCATTCAGCATCCCCTTGTGCCTTTACTCCCGAGTCGACCTCTGTTTCTTAATTGTTCCCTTCTCCTGACAGCTCTGCGCATGTGCACATTGGGAACAGGCTCCAGCTGTTCTTCTGCCCCACTTATCTCCGACTCCGAAGGTAGCTGATAACTGTCGGACAGCCCTGGCCCCATCTCTACATCTGACGCAGAGCACTCATTCCAAGTAATGCATCCATCACAAATTGAACTCCGAGGCATTCCGTTTTTTCAAAGTACGAATTTATTTAGATACACCATATTGGCACTAACTGATGAAAAGCCAGTTCTGAAGTTCCCGGGTTTTTCACCCCAATATAAGTTTCAGATTCTCAAGTTTCCAAAACAAACTGTCACATTGTCCAACCAAGATGGGAGCTGGTTGCTTGGCGACTTCTCTCCTCCTCCTCCGGTCACCCAGCCGTTGGAATGTGCTTGACTCATCAGCTAGCTATGATGTTATGACTGAAGGCTCTATCCTCCTTCAGCTCCAAACTGTGTCAAACTGAATTCATATTAGAAAACCCAAAGATACAAACAATCCCACATCCAAATCAAATTCAGGCTTGACACCAGGACTGGCCCATGTTTCTCCCCAACCTCCTCACTGTCTGAGTCTGCCGCCAGCTCAGCTGGCCGCTGGCGGGCCACAACACCTATTCAAGAAATATCACCTAGAAACAAGGAAGATTGAGGAAGAACTGGAAATAATAAAGCAGCAAATAACAGTCAAAAACATCAGCAGATATGAAGCTCAATTTGCAAATTATAGGCAGAATCTCCAGTTTCATCCAATCAGAAACATGTCTACCAATCCATCAACAGAGAGAATGCAGTGAAGTGAACACCTGGCAAGAAGAAACAGTGCAGTTCTAGGTGCAGATATGGGATAACCCAAAGAAATATAGCAAGAATTCAGCTTGGTTAAAGGAGGTGGTTAAGAATAATAAAGAAGCTGAAATGAAAGATCTTATGGTAACAGCAGAAATGGTGGAAAAAAGAGCAAGGAAGAATGAGTCAGCACTAAGTGAGGATGAACTGCATGGTTTTTGGTTGAAACATTTAACTGGTCTACACCCACTGGTTGCCAAGCAATTTAACTGCAAGGAGATGAAATTGAAGAGTGGCTAACATCTGGGAAAATGTATTTGATAATGAAAGATTTAGCCAAAGGAGCAGCACCAGGCAACTACAGACCAACTAACTTACCAACAACTTTCAAATTACTAACTGCTGTGCTAGCTGAGTTCAACAGCATCTAGTTGAAAACAAGCTTCTAGAAACAAATCAAGTTATAACTAGAAGCCAGCATGGATTTGTTAAAAACAGATCATGCCAAACCAATCTTATATCATTCTTTGACAAAGTGACTAAATTAGTAGACCAGTGAAATGCTGTGGACATAGTATACTTAGCCTTCAGCAAGGCATTTGACAAAGTAGACCTCAACCTACTTCTTGATAAGCTAGAAAAATGTGGGCTAGACAGCATCAACACCACGTGGATTCATAATTGACTGACAAACCATACTCAACAAGTAGTCCTGTAGTAGTACAGATCTACATGGAGGGAAGTAGGCAGTGGGGTACCACAAGGTTCTGACTTAGGCCCAGTAGTCTTCTATAGCTTCATAAATGACTTGGATGAGGGAATAGAAGGGGAACTCATCAAATCTGCAGATGACACTAAACTGACAGGAATAGCCAACACCTCAGAAAACAAGTTCAGGATAGAAAAAGATCTTAACAGACTTGAACAATGAGCCCTACCCAACAACATGAAATTTAATTTGGAGAAAAGCAAGGTTTTACACCTAGGCAGGAAAAACCACAGATACAAGTACAGATTAGGCAAAAACAGTAACTGTGAGAGGGACCTTGGAATCCCAGTGGACAATCACTTAAACATGAGCCAGCAGTGTGCGGCAGCTGCCCAAAAAGCTAATACAAACCTTGGTTGTATAAACAGAGGCATAGAATCAAAATCACATGGAATATTAGTACCACTTTATAAATCCTTAGTAAGATCACACCTGGAATACTGCATTCAGTTTTGGTCACCACATTACAAAAAAAGATGTTGAGACTTTGGAAAAAGTGCAAAGAAGAGCAACTAAGATGATTAAAGGCCTGAAGACAAAAACATATGAAGAACAGTTGCAGAAATTGGGTTTGGCTAGTCTAGAGAAAAGAAGGACTAAGCGTGTCATGATAGCAGTATTCCAGTATTTGAGGGGCTGTCACAAAGAACAGGGGGTCACCTTATTTTCCAAAGCACCAGAGGGCAAGACAAGAAGCAATGCATGGAAACTAATCAAGGAGAGAAACAACCTGGAATTAAGGAGAAACTTCCTAACAGTGAAAACAATTAACCAGTGCACTGAAAGTAGGATACCAGGAAGGTTTACTGAATATTGGAGAGGTCAGACTGGCCTACAAGAAAAACAAAATGAAGAATAGAAAAGCGGCAAGGCAAAGTATTACATGGTCAGTACATAAAAAATAGCAAGCAGTTAATAACAAGAGCTGGTAATGGCTAAGATCAGGAAAGTTGAAGAAAGAGACATTGAGGCTAATTCTGGCTGCACAAGACCAAACCTTAAATATAAAGAATTGAGAAGATAGCAACTGATAGCAAATGCCACTTCTGCAAAGAAGTTGAAGAAACAGTGGACAACCTGGTTAGCTGCTGCAAGAAGATCACACAAACTGTCTAGAAACAAGGGCATGACAAAGTAGCAACAATGGTGCACTGGAAGATCTGCAAGAAATACCATTTACCTGCCAGCAAGAAGTGATAGGACCATAAAATAGAAAAAAATAGAAAATGAAGAAGCTAAAATGCCCTGTGGATTGTATAATTTAAACAGACAGACACTTGCCACATAACACTCCAGACTTAACAATTGTCAATAAGAAGAATAAAAACATCTGAATAGTGAAATTGGCAGTGCCTGCAGATAGCAGAAGAGAAGAGAAATAACTGGAGAAGATAACAAAATACAAAGACCTGCAAATAGAAATAGAACAACTGTATCAAAAGAAAGCAAAGGTAGTATCAATAGTAAGAGGCGCCTTGGGTGCAATCCCAAGACTACTGGAGCACCACTTGAACACCATCAGCCTTGACAAAATCACCATCAATCAATTGCAAAAGGCAACTTTACTTGGAACAGTTTATATCCTGTGATGATACCTTTAACATAATCAAACATCAATGTCTGCTCATCCCAGGTCCTTGGGAAGGTTTTGATAGGGGGCTGACTGTGCAACAAACCACAATAACATTTTTTAATTGATTATATGCTATAAACTCCTTGTGATCACACATATATAACTGAATAACAAAGGATAAAAACTAGAATAATAGGTGATATTTTTAATATTGCTGGCTTCAATAACATTAAGCATATTTTGCTTTTGATGTACGTACCAGTTTTATCATATGAAGGAGATTTTCTCACCCTGAAAGGTTTGTGTTCACCACCAAACTGAAATTTCATGCAAGTCCTTGTATGGCAACTTAGCTGTGCTGAAATAGCTTGACTGTCTGTCTTTTTATTATCATCTGTAACAGATAGCCAATATAATTTCATAATCATTGTGCTAAGCCAAAGACTAGAAGATACTTGTTATCTAAAATCATTATCACTCTTGCATTTAATATTCTCTTTGTTATGTGGAGTAGAATCTAATATTATTATCTTTTAGCATAAAACCACCACCTTTATGGAAACAGATGTGGCTTATGCATAAACAGTTTGACAGTTGTTATATCTAGTGAGCAGCAAGTCATTTCATAAAGTTTCCCAGATAGCTATAGCAGTGGTTTCAGAAGCTTTTGCACAATTCATTAGAATCCAAGTGTTCCTTGCACCAATTTTAATATTTTATCCTCTTCATCCTGTTTTCTAATTTTATGTTATCTGCTTCTCTTCTACCTTCTTCCTCATCTGAGATCCAAATCCAGAACAGAATTTGTGACAGAATAACTCCAAACACCTCTGATTCTGTAGTCCTGGACAAAATTGTCCACTTTTTGACATGCAGTATATGGGCTGCCCTTGAAGAGCATCTGAAAGCTTCAACTGGCTCAAAATGAAGCTGAAGGGGCAGTTATACATGCTCCTCAATCAGCATATATTACACCACTGCTACATGAGCTGTATTGGTTGCTAGTGCTTCTGGCCTAAATTCAAGATGCAGGTAGTTACCTAAAAACCATTCATGGAGCTTGGTAAATTGTCTGTCTCTGAGTGTGTCTACCCACTCCATCGTAACTGGCAGGAGAGGCATGTTTCAAGTCTTCCCTATTAAAAAGGGGCCGCCTAGCCAGGATCCCAAAAACGTTTTCTGTCCCCGTACCTGACCTGGGGAACATCACCAACAAAGTGTCCTCAACCCTCTAGGCGAGAGGTGTAAAACTCAAGACCCGGGGGCCGGATCCGGCCTGCAGGGTGCTTAGATCTGGCCTGCGGGGCCGCTCTGGAAACAGTGAAGGACCGGCCCAGAGTGCTTCTGCCAGGGAAAACGGAGCTTGGGAGGGCCGAGCTCCGTTTTCACTGGCAGAGGGTTGCAGGGGGCTATTGCAGCCGAAACTTGGGAGCCTGTTTTCGCTGGCAGAGCACTCAGGCCACCACAGGCATCCCGGACGTCGAGCTGGCCATGCCCACCCCAGCCCCCCAAGGTCAAATACAACCCTGATGCGGCCCTCAATGAAATCAAGTTTGACACCCCTGCTCTAGGCCTTTAAGACTTGATTCTGTCATCAGGCATTGGGGTCAACATGCATGGCGGAAGTCCATGGAACGGTTGACAGTGGTGGTGGTGTTTATCTCAGCTGCAAATTTGCATCTTATTTTGTGATATTGTATTTTTAATAGTTGTTACACATTTACATTTATTTGGGCAGTTAATAAATTTATGTTAATTAATTCTTAATAATAATGTTGAGATGGATGGCCATATACTTTGAAATAAATAAATAAAATCACAAGCAACAGGTTGATAGACAAAGGATAAAGAAACAGAATACCAGACTTTTTTAAAAAACAACAAGTGGAATAAGACATACTTGTGGAAAAGTCATTTCTCCTAAATAACTTGTGTCCTGCATCAAGATAATTAGAGTTGTCTACTAATGAGGCAGGAGTGGGACTATGCTTATCTTTAAAAACCTCATCTTTCCAGATGCTGGAAGGGCAGCAAAATAACTGGTACAGCAATCAAACCTATTGCTCAACTTTATATTACTAATTGCATGTTTGAGTTTTCTATATCATTTCACTGCCATCTAGTGGAAAGCTAGATTTTTTCAGAATGAATGAATGAATGAATGAATGAATAGATGGATAGTCTAAATGGCATGAAGGTGGTACTTCACTTTAGCCTTTTTATTTGGATTAAAACAAAAGCCTACACTATGGAAAATTATTAATTTTGTTTAGAATACTGTACTCAATGGAATAAGTATTTTTGGTTAATTGCCAATCTCAGGGATAGAGAATTCTGATTTAATATGATTATTATTAGTTATAATTATAAAGGCAATAAGATGGCAGGACATCGTCTGTCTCTTTGCTGCTTTTTACTGATTACCTTGAGTTTTGCAGCCCATACCTGGTACTCCTATAATTTATGCCCTTACACACTCATTTTAAAATTTGGCAGAAATGAAAGTGTGGGTTGTAACAGAAAATTGCTATTGTTCTGGACAGTGAGAAGTAACATATTATTATACAATGCAATATAATATCTACATTATTTACATACTGCATTGGTATGGTATGGACAGTCTACAAAAATGGAATTATATTCAAATAATATTTTTGGTCAAGAATAAATATCTTTATAAAGAGACAGAGCCATTTTTCCTTATAATTCCTTATTTCTAACATCATAGGTGTTTATATAATTGAAATTTAAAAAGTATAACTAATGTATCTAAGGATATAGATTGTACTCCATGTACAGTAGGTTTATGTCATCATAATTTTCTTAGTTCTTAAGAGGCCATAAGCCTCTTTAAGCCAGTCATTTAAGAATGGTTTGCTATGCCACCCAGAGTAAATAATCTGTTATACTTTCCTTCATTTTCAACAGAAATATCACTAATAATATAATCAGATTTTTCATGAGAAGAAATTATAGGAAGTTTTTCTGTGCCCATTTTTTCCAAATTAAAATCTTCCAAACTCCTGGTCTGAGGCCATTGTATCATTTCAGCATGTTGATCAACAATTAATTTTGCTCTGTCCTTATGTATTCTTGAGAAACTAAAAACGAAAAGAAACAAAACATTTAGATTATTCTATGCTTTATCAATAATGTAACGTGATTTTGAACATGTTTATAATGCATGAACATGTTTATAATTCTTATAATGCAAATTGGTGGGAGAAATCCTTCTCTATCCTCCCTTACCTATCCAACATCATTTTTTGTGAGTAAACTACATTCAAAACAAAAATACAGATAGTCCTTGGGTTATGATGGCATTTGGAACCAGGTTGAATGTTATTACAAAGCATGATGTCCCAGCATCCTGGTTGCCAATGTAACCCCAGGACCATGTTGGCCATTAAGTGGGAAGAGGCAGAGGCCAGGCAAGGAGTGCAGGAATATTGGAGGGGAGGATAAAAGTCTATGGAAAGTCTTAATCATCCAGGCCATGGATGAACACCAAAGGTGTTTTTTCCAAAAGGCAACTGGGCTTTGTCTTTTGTTTGAAAATGTTTTTCTTCTCATCAAAGAAACTTCTTCAGTTCTAATTGACTGGTGCGAATGGAAATATTTATATTGAGGACAGAGGTTCATTCTCTGAGCTTGGGGTTGGTTTCCAAATGTTTCGTTACCAGGCAAGGGAACATCTTCAACGGAATTTAGAGAATGTCAGTGTCAGTGTTCTTCTGTTTATAAGGGCTTCATGTGGTCAGTAGGTCTTGTGATGGGAGGGTCACATCAGGTGAAGGTCTTGTGCTGGGTTAGGTGTGGGTCATGTCAGGTGAGGGTCTTGTGATGGGTAGATCACGTCAGGTGAGGGTCTTGTGATGGATCTTGTGTTGGGTCTTGTGATGGGTCAGGTGTGGGTCATATCAGGTGAGGGTCTTGTAATGGTTAGGCCATGGCAGGTGAGGGTCACTGGGAATTGAAGTGCTGGTTGGGAGGGTTGTGTGGGTTAGTTGAGGGTCGGTGCTGTCACTGGTTGGTTGTGCAGTTCTTTTGAATTCTCAGGAGTTCATAGGCTGCTTGTAGGTCGATGTGTCCATTGATGGAATTGGTCATCCCATCAGGAATTATCCAGAACCAAAGACAAGATACAGAAGGATGAAAGAAACAATGTAATTTACAAAATCAACTGTAACTGTAATTGCAACCAAGTCTACATGGGACAAACATCACGTCAATTGAAAACCAGAATCCATGAACATCACCTGGCAGTCAATCACCACAATCCCAAATCCCTAGTCTCTACCCACATTGACATCGAACAGCACCAATTCAACTGGAGCAATACAAGAATCATCGACCACGCCACTACTCACCACGCATGCGAGTTTATCAAAGCCTGGCATTCCACAAGCAATTCCATCAACAAACACATTGACCTACAACCAGCTATGAACCCGAGAATTCAAATTAACCAACCAACCAGTGACAGCACCAATCCTCAACCCACGCAACCCCCCCAACCAGCACTTCACCGCCCAATGACCCTCACCTGACATGACCTCATCACAAGACCCATTGCAAGACCTTTACCTGACGTGACCCACACCTGACCCATCACAAGACCTACTGACAACATGAAGCCCTTATAAGCAAAAGAACACTGACACTGACATTCCCTAAATTCCACCAAAGATATTACCTAGCCTGGTAACAAAACATTCAGAAACCAACCCACAAGCTTGGAGAACAAACCTCCACCCTCATCCTACACCCGAGTTACAGATATTCACCACTACCACAAATATTTATATTCTTTGCAATAATCTGGATGTTAGTTCTCTGAGAGTTGTTGAGGCCATTTGAGGTTTTATCTGTATCCTCCAAGTCACCTCAGAGTGTAAATGGGTATGGAATCTTCTTGGGACTGTTGAAAGGACTGCATTATAAACAGGACAAACAAAACAACCACTTCACAAATGCATGGCACAACACAGGAGAACAAACACATCAGGGCAGGATTCAGCACTCCGTTTGCATTTGAATGACCAGAGTCACTCTTTTGAAGACAGAAAAGTTCACATTCTGGACAGAGAGGACCACTAATTTGAAAGAAGAGTCAAAGAGTTATGTTAAAACTGAACATCCCTCCCTCAACAGAGGGGGAGGGATGTGACACCAACTATCTCTTGTTTGCAATGCAGACCTTTCATCAGTCCCAAGAAGGTTCCACATCCATTTACACTCTGATTCGAGTGATTCAAAACTGATACAAATATAGAAGGGGTGGACGTTAATCACATGGTTATGCCTGCAATCTTCATTTTTTTATCCTCTCTTCCTTGTAGACACTGCTGCTTGCAAGAAAGAATGATCAAGAAGAAAAAGAATTAGCAGATTTCCTCTTATGGGTACTGTATACATGGTAGGTGAAATAACAACATGTGCATGATGATATAATCACAAAAATGCTGCAATTTTTTATTTATTTTATTTATTACATTTATACACCGACTATCTCACCAATAAATTGACTTATACATTTATATTTATATATTTATATATTTATTATATTTGTATGCTGCCCAACTCCCAAAGGACTCTGTATTTGTATTTGTATTTGTATTCCACAGCCTGTGAAAAGTACATAATAATTATATCATTAGACAGATCATAATTTTGGTCTCTTTGTAGTTTGCTATGGATATCATTGCTGCTTATAATTTCATGCTGAAATCCTCTCTACATTCATGTTAGATTGATAAATAAATATTTGACTTAAGTAATTTTCTGAGCTAGCTTTGAATTTTATGCAAATATTACTAAAATTGGGAACAGGGCAACCTATACCCCTGGAGTCCTCTTTCTGTCTCTCAGAAATGTTTCTGGTCACAACTGCATAGTTTCCTGCCATTCTGTGGTTGGATATCTATATAAATAAAAATGTAAATGTTCGTTTGTTCAAAATCTTAAATCTCCGAAAGTTCTTCACCGATTGCTTTGAAATTCTGACACAACGTTGTATTCGAATACGCACGTTTTTATATACCTATATTATATAGATGTCACACCTGTGACAGGTAACATGTTTTTTTGTGAAAAACAGCGCCATCTGTTGGACGTAAAAGCAACACACACTATACTAAATATTTTACGATTCCATTTCAATGTTTCTGTTTTACGATCCATTTACGATTTCCACATTTCCAATATAAATTGCACATGGCTGAAGATATTTTCCATTGAATACACAAGGAAAATTCAAATATGAACATGCATTTCACAGCAGAATTCTACAACGAAGCATTGATAATGATTGAAGATTTCTGCTTAGAAATTGCGAACAAAGTTCTCAATCAATTGGGAATGTCATCACCAAATCGATCTGCTGCTGCTTCGTTCGATGTAGAATTGCGTCCTGAACAAAATTACAACACGGGTGATCTTTTGTCATATGTGCAATCAAATATTCCTAAGCTAACGCTTGAGCAAAAAGGCATTTACGATCAAATAATGCAAACTGTCAATAACGGGGTTCCCTTTCGCCCCAGGCGAAAAGGGAAGCCAAATCGGCCTCCTGTCCTTTTCACTCCACCCCTCGAACTTTGCCCCGCCCCATGCAACCAGCCGTAAGGATGCGTTCCCGGAAGTTCCGGTGGGGCCGTCGCTGTGTGGGGTAAACAATAATGGCGGAGGCTGCGGTGGCCCCCGGTGGTGGCGTAGCGGGAGCGACAGCCATGGCAGTGGTTGTCACGGCTTCCAGCGCTGGTGACTCCACCACCACCCTCACCACCACGGCCTCCAGCCTCCCCAAAGCCGAGCCTCAGCCACCGTCCGCCGGAGCCGGAGGGGGAAGCATCAGCTGTTGGACTAAGCAAGTCGCCTGCAGGTAACGTGCTGAGACGAGGGCGGCTGATGGCGCCTCCGGTTCCTCTTTCGTTCCAACCATTCGCGGTCCTGACTTGCCTTTCTGGGAGCCCGTCGATGCTTTCTTTCCTTGTTTCTCTCGCCCTGAAGACAAAACCAGACTTCGGCCTCCGCTTAAGGTCATCTCCGACCTGGCTGGCTGCCCTGGCATATTTTGTCCCTCTCTTTTGCATATAAGAAGCTGCTTTAAATCGCTGTTGCGCTCCCTTCCCTGCAAGTCTTGGCTGGCTTGACTTTATTTTATTTGAGTTAATGAAGCCAAGCTGACATCCGCAAAAAGCCCAGGCAAAAGGGGCTGCGATCACAGACCAGACAATATATATCTGCACATATCTCTATATCTGCACAGACAATTGAACAACAAAAAATATTGTATACCCACAAGCATTGTGAAATTAAACATATTACAAATGTGCGCTTTCTCTTTTTTTTCTTTTTCACTTAACCTGACTGAGCCACAGCAACGCGTGGCCGGGTACAGCTAGTAGATAATAAAATAGAATGTAGGCTTAAAAAAAGGAACAACACAGTAAAATGAAAAAAGAAAATCCACCAAAAACCCACTCTGGTCCACATGTACAATGTGACCTTACTCATGTTGCAGACTTCTAATTGTTCTATCCCTTGCATTGACTACTACAAGGTTGCCAATTTCTGATTGAGATAATGCATGTATTTCTCTTAAGCAGTATTTTCCCTTACGCATAGTATAAGTGAATCTATTTAAAGTAATTTTTAAACAGAGTTGATCTAACTTGAGAATGTCAGCTATAAAAATAATTAATGCAATAGAAATATAAACTAAATCTAGAAGTAGTTACTAGAGTATGATAAATGAACAATTCACTATTTAGGCTCATCCTGTTTAATCATCCTCCTGCCAAAGCCAGAAAAAGAAACTGGGTGGAGAGATAGGGAGGGAAGGAGGAAGAGAAAACATGTCAGACAAGAATTACATAGGAAAAAAAAAACCACAGACTAAATTCCAGACAAAGCTTTCTTAACTAAAAATGCCTTATAACCAATTTGTTCATAGTTTAACATCTCACTCCCAGACTGCCTGCTTCCTGCCATGCAGAGCCCAGCAGTAGAACTATGTAACTCCTTCAAAAGAGGTTTTTTTTAAAGCTCATTCAAAGCACCTCTTTTAAATTGCTAAATCAGCAATGCCTTTTTAAGACTCACACATGCTATGGATGTTGCTCCTAGCTGCCTTTTCAAGTGATTCAGATAATCAGAAAACTTCCCTCCTGAGGCTGAGCAGCATTGGAAATCATACAATTGTGGGAACTGATAGTATGCTGAAATTTAACAATATTTCTATGTAGGTAACCCAGATTCCTATAGTCTGTCATTTACATGAAAGAATTCAACATACAGCAGTTTTTCCCAATCCAGTGCCAAATGTGTTAAACCAATTCCCACAATGGCCATCCTGAGCATGTTTATTGGAATCTATTCACCCTAACTGAGGGACACCAAACCAGACATGCATTAGTTATATTCATATATTTAAAGTGATATCTAATGCCATGGGTAAAAATCTTGTATCATTTGACTTTTACTCAGCCAATAAGATTTTTGAAGTCATCAACTTCTCAAATCATCTTGTCCCCTAAAATCCAAAATATATATAGTAAACGAGAGAGAAAGAAAATATCCAGTCTTCGTTATTCCATCCTAGATGCATCAGTAGAAAACACTGGATTTTAGCCTATGCATTTATCCTTTACTAAATATAGACATAATATAAAATTCACTTACATATATTCAAAACCCATTTTTTCTTCTGTTTTTATTTTGTGCTTTCTTGTAGTGTCTGTCCTCCTATAAACAGCTGTGCGAAGATCAGAAGCAAAGTTACCAGGGAATTCCTGGAAGAGAAAACCAAGTAAGAATTTATTATGTTAGAACTGGAATACTTTGGAAGTGATTAGGTCAGTTCCAGTATGTTTGGCTGACTTGCATCCATATTAGATTATAGCAGTGATAGTCAACATTTGAGGTTTGGAGGCTGCAGTTGTGCCTCCCAGCCTTCTTCAAATCACAAGAGGCTGTACTGATTTTCAGTGCATTTGGAGGAGCTGTACTAAGTATACAAATGGAAAAAGAACAACTCCCTTGGAAGCAAATTGCTTTCATTCCCCTTACAATCAACCTCCAAAATCAGGGAGTAAAATCTTAATTCTTCAGTCCTCCATTCAACAGACTTCAAATACAATAGGAAAAAAAAATACTTCACATGTCACAAACAACAGCAATCCAAACTGCTTGTCTTCGAAGCAGTCTGGGCAGACTTGATGGCACACAATCAATCAGTACTATTTGCATCAATTTTGCATCATTAATGAGGTAAAATTAATGCAAATGCATAAAATGTCAATTATGTGGTTATACAGATAATACATTTGCACAAATGACTAATTCTAAATTTAATGCATACTTTTCCCCCTCAATGGTATATTAGACTGAAATATTATTATAATAAAAAAACTGTGCCACTGAAATCAGCCATTTTATTATTAAATTTTGCAGCACAATTTTAGGGTGCTGAGGGCATATATATGGAGCACAAGCTGCAGATGCCTATGCCCAGATTTTGAGCAAGCATGCTCAAACGAATTATGTAAAAATAAGAAGCATCAGAAAATATTTAATTATTACAATTTAAAATATTTTGTAACAGCAAACACCAAATATTTATTTTTAAAAATCCAATAGTGATTCTCAGTATATTGTAGTCTTTATGTTCTATTAAGCAATCATGGAACATTTTGTTTTTTCTATAAACCAGAAATCTTTAAATCAATATCATTTTTTCCTCAACATGCCTAACTGAAACAAAAGTCTGCATTTGGAGCCAAACAGATTTTTCAGATTACTTTTAGAAACCACATTCTATCCAGTACATTATGTATTGTACAATCTAATAACTGAAACCAAATCCATTTTCTCTACAAAGATTAGTAATAAAATTAATTTAAGATAAAACTATAGTAAAACATTAGGATGAATTTTACAAAGCAATTAAAATTCATTGACTACTATGACTACTAGTGTCTCACTACTCCTAATACCATCTTATATATACTTACTAGCAGAACATATTATATTTATCAAAGTTATGTAGCTTTCAAAAAGACCATTAATTGCATGTACTAAAGTTTAAAAACAAGCTGCTCAGTATAAATTCTCAAATTTTAAAGTTCTCACTAGTAGATTTTCATTTTCTTCAGAACTAGAAGTTTGTTCAGGCTTGACAAATTTTCCTTTCTCCATATGTGGTATTTTGGTGTCTTTTGGTCCATGTTCAAGACGGGAAATCAGAGGTTTTTGTTGAAGTCTTGTTTTCTTATCCATCATGGGCTGGTAAGTTTTATTCTAATGTTGAGAGAATTAACAAAAATTAAAGAAGAAGGGCTTTCACTTCTCAGAATTTTCTATTATAAACAGACATCAGATAGTTTTTTTTAATAAGACACTTTTTAAAAAAGATAGATTTCTATTTATATTGTGAAATCAGATATTTTTTCTTTTCTTCTGATCCTGAATTTCCTGCATAGTAGAACCAACAAAATTCTACTTCCCTTACTTTATTGAAATAAGAAAATAAAGAAGAGGAAAACATATTTTGTATTTTAACAAGAAGCTTTTTTAACCTCTATTTACTCCATGTTCAACTTCTATGGCTGTTTTGGAATTATAGTAACAATGTTAAAAATATATGTCAAAGTGACTTATCCAATAACTGATGTCTACCCATTCTAGTTGCTGAAAAGAGACAGTACAGTACAGAAATAATCTCAGCAATAGATAAAACTCAAGAATATAAATTGTGCAGATAAAATAAAGGCCTATACAGACCTGCATTCTATTCACAAAGCAAGCATCCCGATTTTTATAAGCCCAGAAACAGGCTAGAATTTTAGTTTTGTCTTATTCTGTCTCTAGTATTGGACCAACATGATTAATTCCCAATAATATAATTATTCTTCCTAATTTTATTAATTATCCAATTAAATCAAGAAATAGTATTAAATTTTATGTGGATGCTGAATCTCTCAGACTTTGGTTCCATTATGTGTTCTAGTATTAAAAAGTTATAGAATGTCAACTGGATCCATCAATCAATCAAATACTTGTCTACAATTCTGAAGACAATTCACAGAAATTGCCAAAATTAATTGTAATCAGTGTCACTTGAAAGCATACATGCTCTATCTTCTATCTCTCCTACACATAGCGAGATATGAATTGCATGACAATTCCATAATGTCCCTTTAAGAATGCTTAGACATTCTCTAGAGAAGTGTTTCCCAACCTGGTCATTTTTAGATACTGGATTTCAATGCTTAGAAGTCTTACCAATGTCCATGCTGTATGAGAATTGTGTAGGTTGAAGTTCGTCTCAAAATTGTCCAGGTTCAGAAACAATGTTCTAGAGTCTAGACGTATCTAAACTGCTAAATCTGTGATTGTGGTGACTCAGGGTATGCAGACAGATTTGAATATGTGATTTGTCAGCTTCATATGGATACAATGTCCAGCATCATTCAGTCACCTAGACCCTACCCCAAAGCAAGGGATTACGGGGTCATAAAAAGAAAAAAAAATGTGGATGCAATGTCCACAGTTTTGTACCATGGTGAAGCCTGATTTGGTTATTTCCATAAAATTAAATGAATCCATCAAATAAAAAATCCTAGCTCCGAAAGCTAGTTTCATGGTAGTTAAAGTGCTGGCCTAGAAACCAGAAGACTGAATTCTAGTACCGCTTTAGACATGATAGCCAAATGGGTGACTTTTGGCCAGTCACTCTTTTTCAGCCCAACCTACCTCACAGAGTTGTTGTGGGGAAAATAGGAGGAGGAAGGAATATTATATATCTGTGTTGCAATAAAGACAGGGTAAAATTTAAATAGAAGATAGATAGATAGATAGATAGATAGATAGATAGATAGATAGATAGATAGATAGATAGATAGATAGATAGATAGATAGATAGATAGAAGAGAGAGAGAGAGAGAGAGAGAGAGAGAGAGAGAGAGAGAGAGAGAGAGAGAGAGAGAGAGAGAGAGAGAGATGACAGACAGCATTATAGACATGATCCTAACATGTAATGATGGGGACATGTGCTTCTTACCTAAAGGGTCACATGAAATTTAGAGGAACTATGTTTGAATAAAAGGAGCCAATTTTATCTATATTCCCTTTATCCTGAACTAAAAGTTCCAAATTAAATCTTTTTCAACACCATTTCATCATTTTGTTGGATTTTTTTTACCAGTACAGCAGAAAAATATTAATCTGGAGGGGTGGAGGTGTACTGAACCCATGAATTTGTCCATGTATGTCCATACATGTATTTTATAACACATATACTTTTAAAGTCACATTAAAATCTAGCTCTCTCTTCAAGTCATATTAAAATAACTAAGAGTTCAACAGGTGGTAATTCTGCACAAAGCTCCCATTTCCTACTCCGCATACCAAACGCACGACCTGAGCAACTATCTCACTCCACCGCCGCCTCCTCTCGTCTTCATTTCTTCGCAATCCCCGTCTATGAAACCGCGCTGCTTTTTCCCAGGCAGTATCCCACTCAAAGATGGAAAAGGCTCACCGTATCCTCTGCCAGAGGGTCGGTCCCACCTGTTTCGCTGCCGCTGCCGCCGCCGCCGCCGCCGCGGGCGAGAGAGACCGTTATTCCAACGGGGGGGGGGAGCGCCTCGCGCCCGTTCCTGCCTTCTGCCCTCCACTCACCGCTTTGGCTGCGGAGGGCGCGAGCCCGAGCCGTAGAGGGTCGCGAGGCGGACGGAGGAGGCGCTGTGGCGCAAGAGCTCGAGGGAGTTTAGCGAGCTCAGTCTCTCGAGGCGGCTCTTCAGGCACGCCTCGATTTCTTAGGAGGGTTTAAAGCGACTTGAATAGTGGTGCTTTTCGTTTCAACACCATCCTGGGCGGAGGTGGGGGTATGTGTGAGAGAATCATGAGCGGCGCGATTATAACAATAATAATAACGAACTATTGTTGTTTCTTTCCAGAGCTCCGGAAATGGAAAATAACCAAATCTCTTCCGCCCTGGAATAACGCGAATGAAATATTTCTTACATAAGTGACTATGTCTTTAATCGTGCTTCAAACCTGCTTTCCTGAAGCACTGCTCCCACTTGGCCTCGCTGCGTATTAGTTTATCATTTTTACGCTTGCTTTAAAAGATGCATTACTAAGTTACTAAAACGTTTCACTTTCTTTTGCAGAATGTTCATTGGCTTCATTAATTAGGATTTCTTCTTTCGCTGACTTTGTTTTGATCTGGCTTTGTTTACTTCCTTCTTCCAGGTTTTTATTTATATGTGTCTTTTTATATATTTTGGTTCTTAGTTTAAGCTGCTCAAAGTCATATGAGAGTCCGGCAGCCAATTTATATAATATAATTTGTGTATTATATGAAGCTGGCTTGAGTCAGTCCTATCCATAAGGTAATTTAAATTCCATGTAGTTCAAGAATTTATCTCAGTTTGTATAGTATTGCATCTATAATTTTCATTTTCTTATCGGTGTTCAGTAATATAATATTTTCTGTCCTTCTATTTGAGAAGAGACCTGTAACTTTGACGAACTCTTGGAAGACCAATAACTACAGGATGAAAGCCCTAACGTCTTTTTTTTTAAGTTTTAAATTTTGTTTTAATGTATTATTATAAGACACAATTAATATGTGTTATTATTTGGATGCAGTTTTATTTGTACAGTGTTAATGAGAAATTATGAATATCATGATGATTTAAGCATCTTAAACCGTTAAAGAATAGAGCGAGTTTGCTGTAGTGGTTAAGGCATCTAGCTAGAACCTGGAAGACTGTGAGCTCTAATCCTAACTTAGGCACAAATTTATCTGGATAATTTTGGGCAACTCACTCTCTTC
This sequence comes from Thermophis baileyi, assembly GCA_003457575.1. Taxonomy (NCBI): domain Eukaryota; kingdom Metazoa; phylum Chordata; class Lepidosauria; order Squamata; family Dipsadidae; genus Thermophis; species Thermophis baileyi. The sequence continues at coordinate 1,944,824 of QLTV01000548.1, forward strand.
CAGCCCTGGGAAGGAGGCAATGGCAAACCACTTCTGAAATCTTGCCAAAATAAACAGCAGGAATTTGTCCAGGTAGTCACTAGGAATCAACACTGAGTCAAAGGAATCAAAAGAAAAAATGTTAAAGCTAAGGGGGAATAGTTACCAATATTAACTACAGTTTCTAAATTGCTTATATTAATAAATATAAATCATTTTATTATTAATTATAATAATTATTAATATTAATAAAGATAAAATAAAGGTTTAAATCACACATCTAAAGCTGAATGTAGTATTGATAAAGATCTACAATCTGCACTAAATTATTTGTTATATAATAGAAGTTTGTATCTTAAGCTTAATAATACTACACTCTTCATAGATAGTTCTTGAGTTATGATGGCATTTAGGACTAGAATTTCTGTTGTTAAGCAGTGTGGTTGTAAAGTACAACATCAGGTGATCACATTGCTTAGTGATTTCCAGAATCCCACCAGTTTCAGTTGCCATCATAGCCCCAGGACGATGCAGGGAAGACCTCACACCACCACAGTATGGGAAAGGGTGGGAGTCCCAGGCAAGCAGGTCAGCAGGTGATAACTACATACAAGCAGGCAAATGCTGTGGGCAGATACTATAGAGCAGAGGAAGATGGGCAAGTTCCACGGCCAATTCTTATGGAATATAGGCAGATGGGTGCTGCAAACAGGCACTATAGAACACAGGCTGGCAGCAAGTTCTATGGAACATAGGCAGGCAGGGGATGGGCAAAATAATGGTGGGAGCGACTTGCAACCTCCTGCTAGCTTTCCCATTGATTTTGCCTGTGAAAAATCAGCATGGAAGGTCACAAATGGCAATCATTTGACTGTGGGACACTGCAAAGTGTAATTGCAAGTTGGTTGCCAAGCACTCGTATCTCAATATTACTGTGTTTGAATATGTGACTGCAATTTTGAGGATCTGTTGTAGGTCCCCCTTGTTCGGCATCATGGTGATTTCGAACAGCTGCTGAAGAAGCTGTTGTAACTCAAGGACTGCCCTTATTGTATTGTTGCTTGTTGTTTATGCATGTTAAAGAAGGAAAAAACAAAAACAGGAAAAGTTGAAGCTGGGCTTGTGGCAAAATATATAAGAAACTGGGAATGTTTAATCCCCTGTAAGTTGAGTGAACAGAGTGGATATGATGTCACTCTTCAAATACTGTACTGAAAGGATATTAATCAGAAGATAGTCAAGACTTGCTTCCTACACTTGGTATAGGAAGAAACTTGAAGATTATTTAATTCACATGATTTCATCATGATGAATTATAGCTACATTTTGGTTTCAAATTACAATAAACATTAATATCTTTGGGGAAAATATAGTAATTAGAGATGTAAATGTGATATTGAATTATGCTCCTAAAATTTGAAGTTTGACATTTTAGGAAAAACATTAGCATTCTTAAGTCTAAGGCTTAGCAAAGTGAATTATTTTATGTATGTGAAAAGAAATTTACAGTCATGATGTTTAGATTCAATATATGTGTTCTTTATCCATTTTTGCAATGTCTTTAAAATGGAAATAGAACAATATGTTTCCATAAAATCTAGATTTAATAATAGGTTTAAATATTGAATTAATTTCATATTGCTATTATATGGGTTCCTTTTTCCTTCGTTTGTTTTCTCCTGTGTGTTTATTTTATTTGTTATAATGTATGTTGTTTCTTTACGGTACTCTAAGTAATGTATTTTTTTGCTTGCATAGTTCACTAATTTGAAAAAGATGTGTTTCCTGCTATTCAAGGATCAAGGGTGCTTTAATTAGGATTCTACATCAAGCAGGGGATTGGATTCAATGACTTAAATGATCTCTTCCAAATCTATGATTCTGTGCCTAATGTTAACATCCTTAGTCATTTATTAAAAGAGTCTTCCTTTAATTTCATGCTGTGTTGCATAATAATAAACTGCTTACGGCACTTCTCTATATGCAATTTATGGACTCATTAATATAAATTCTAGTTATATAAGCCATAGGGCTTAACAGAGGACATAAATAGCCATAAATTAAACTTCTGGAAACATTGAATACATAGAAGCATTTCTGTATAATGTCTTTTCTCCTCTTGAGCTGACTACAGGTAGCTCAATGTTGCTAGGAGACTTAATCATAAGAAGTATTGCATTAATGTCTCATTTCAGTTTTTAAAAAGACAGGAGCAACAGACAAGATAATGAATACATAATAACTAAAAATGTCAGAGTTACATAATTTAAAACCCTTGAACATTTTGTGTTAAATGTCAGTGCACAGTAAGTTGTTCCTTAAAAACATAGACTTGACTGCAGGGATTGTTAATTAACTAAAAATACAGAAATAGTCAAGTATGGGCATCTGGCAGAAATCGCAATGATGTTACACATGTCATGGTATTACTGCACAAATGATGCACACATCATTATGACACATTCTGTCACTTCCCCCTGCCTACCTGAATGGGGATGTCATAGTTTTGAGAAAAGGCATGCATGTCAAGTAAAAAGTATGGTACATGTTTTTATTTTGCTGAGAATTGAATAGATATTTGTTTTGAGAAATCGTTACATAAAAGAATTTTGGTTGATGCTATTTGCTTGTTCTAACATAGCATGACAAAAGTTGTCTCTCAAATTTTAGTTTTTCAGACTGCTACTATGATTAAAGCTCTTAGAGCAATATAATACTATCTCTTTTCCCACAATCCTGAAGCACTTTTAAAAAAAAAATATGTTGCACTACCTATTCTTATGTTGATTCTAGTAAAGATAGGTAGAATTAGCCAAGTTCCAAATTACAATATATGAGTGTTGTTATATACATTCTCAAAGTTTTAAGGGACTAGATGGGGAAAAAACAGACTCAGTGCAAGCAAGAGCGAGCAGCTGTTTTTTAAAGGCTGAGGGGTTCTGGAATGGTACCAGTTGCAGATCCAAAGTGGGCCATATTCCATGGAAACAGCAAAGCTGCAATCTGGATTTTCCTAAACTTGTGGCCAGTGCTGTACTATGGAGGAGGGCAGGAGAGTGGTCCACCCTGGGTGCAGACAATTAGCATTTCTGTATAATGTCTTTTCTCCTCTTGAGCTGACTACAGGTAGCTCAATGTTGTTAGGAGACTTAATCATAACAAGTATTGTATTAATGTCTCATTTCAGTTTTTAAAAAGACAGGAGCAACAGACAAGATAATGAAGGCTATCAGTGGGTGTGGAATTAGGTTTCTGTTGTCCATTCATAGATCACCTTTTTGGTAGTGAGTCATACCATAGCAGCAATGGAACTAAAAAAAAAATTGTCTGTTTAAATCTGTTTTGACCACTGCCAACCACCCTCTGCAGTTTTCTTGGCAGCCTTTTTTGGAAATGGTGTGCCAATCCCTTCTTTCCCAAACTGAGAGAAATGACCGGTCCAAAGTTACCACCAGCTTTGTGGCTAAACCAGGACTAGAACTCACAGTCTCTTGGTTTCTAGCCTGATGCCTTAACCATTACACCAAATTGGATTTCAACTATGAAGGAGGAAAATGTTAAAAAAAATTATCTCCTTCAGGTATCAAATATGCTACCTACATCACTGCTTGTGGTTCTGTAAGGTGCAGTGAATCAGGACCATTCGTAAGATGGCAGCATAGAAGATTCAAGACTATACATAAGATTCTGAAGTTCAATTGAAGTTCATCACTAAATTGGTACTTGATAAGGGTCAACGGAATTCAAGGGGAGAAGGGGTTGGACTTGGATCTCTTGTGTCAGCCCAAAGACTCTAGACCAGTGGTTCCCAAACTTTTTCAGTCCACCGCCCCCTTGGTGCTACAAACTCATCCTCAGTGCCCCCCACCCCCACCCCCACCGCCTGCAGGGGGGCATGGATTGGTGGTCAGGTGAGCGGGTCGTCATGGCCAACTTGTAAAATGTGGTGAAACTCACTTAACAACGCACTTGCTTAGCAACCAAAATTTTGGGCTCATTTGTGGTCATAAGTCTTTCTTTCTTTCTTTTTCTTTCTTTTTGC
>QLTV01000548.1:1956633-1996218 GCA_003457575.1 Thermophis baileyi
AAGATGCCCAGAGATACCCTATGGTAAGACGGGCAGCCAATAAATGCAAATAAATAAATAAATAAATAAATATAAATATAAATAAATAAATAAATAGATAGATAGATAAAATACTCCAGTTTTCTTTTTCAATCTGATTTTGGTATGCAATTACTGTTTGTCCTCCCCCCCCCTCCCGAAATGTCTAACGGCAATGGCAATCCAACGGCAATGGCAGGCTCCTGCTTCGGCCCCGATGGCTTCTTCCCTGGACCGCAAGCATTTTAACATCGCCCCGGAGATGGTGTCACTGCTGGAGGTTCCTCGAGTGGACACGCCGATCCTGGCCCTTCATTCATCCACAACATTGCTGGGGGAGCCTGAGGAGTTGCTACGCCCCGAGGATCACGATTTGCATAAGGGATGGCACGCATTCCTATGGGATACAGATAATAAACAGCAAAAATATTTTCACCGGCATATGATTCGAGACTCATTGATCACAAATTGGCAGGAAATAAAGAAAAAACACTATATGAAAATTCCAAATTGGGTATCCACTATGGAAGCGTTGATAAAGCCAAATACGATTGATATAAGTAAAATGATTAAATATAAAGATATTTTGGACAAAAAAGGGAAACTAAAAACAGGGTATAACTATTGATTGGTGGCCCTATTTCCAAATTCAATCTCGGTACAAAAAAGATAATGAAGAATATGGAATTGAAACAGAAACTAAACACAGAAATGGACAAACTAACTATAGAATTAAGAGGACAAAAAGACTCAGAATACTATGAAATATGGGAAAACTGGTATCAATGGATTGACGATAGAAAACAAAAAAAGGGAAAATGAAAAAAAGACACAGAATATTGTAAATATCGTAAATATTGTATTGTACAAATAGTAAATCAATGTAAATAAGTAGATGTAGAATTGTTTAAGGATTTATTGTAACTTTTGGAAAAAATTTGAAAATTAATAAAGAAATTTTAAAAAAAGATGGATAGATACCTGTTTCCCATAGAAAATAAAACATCGAGAGCCACAAAACCTGGGTAGGCGTGGCTGGGGGGGGTCATGTGACTCAGTGGGAGTGAGTGACATCAAGTTGGCCACGCCCACCCAGGTTTTGTGGCTCCTGGTGTTTTGTTTTCTCTGGGAAACGGGTCCAAATGGTGTTTAAGTTTGCCGACCCCTGCCCTAGGGAAACTTACCGGTAAGTCTTTACACATAAAGGAATTTTGCTGATCTGGGAGCAGGAAATGCTGCAGAGATAGAATTGCAGTGTTTCCTCTAGAGTTTGGGGTAGGCAATTTCCTGCTGATGGAAATTCTTTTTCTATCTTCTGGCTCCTTGAATTCTATCCCTTATTGTCAAAGTTCAAAAGCCCTGTTGTGTTCCGATAAATTCAATGAAGAAGCACAGCACTTTTTTTCCCCTTTTCCTAAAAATAGGTACAGTTGGTAAAAACAAGGAAAGGGTAGCAGTGAGCCACTGGCTGGCTATTGTTTTTTACACCCTGCCATTGGTCAATTGGAGGAAATACATATTAATTAATGGAAAGCTAAAAAACATAGAGTTGCATGAAACAGCTTCAAAGGATTTGGAGGGCTAACAGAAGACTCCAATAATGGAAAAAAAGAAAATATATTCTATTTTTAATTAGTAGTGGGGAAGCTTAATGGAAAAGAATAAAACTACAGATAGTCCTCGACTTACAACAGTTCATTTAATGACCCTTTGAAGTTAAAACGGCACTGAAAAAAGTGACTTATGACCGTTTTTCACATTTACAACCATTGCGACATCCCCGTAGTCATGTGATCAAAATTCAAATGCTTGGCAACTGACTCATCAAATTTATGATGGTTGGACTGTCCTGGAGTCATGTGATCCCTTTTTGTGACCTTCTGACAAGCAAAGTCAATGGGGAAAAAGATTAACTTAACAATCATGTTCTAACTTAACAACTGCAGTGATTCACTTAACAAGTATGGAAAAAAAGTTCGTAAAATAGGGCAAAATTCACTTAATGAATGTCTCATTTAGCAACAAAAATTCTGGGTTCAATTGTGGTTGTAAGTCGAGGACTACTTCTACATCATTCAGTCATATAGGAATATGGGACTTAATGTTTGAATCACAATTACAAGCTCATTAGCTTCCTTTCTCACATTTAACTACTACCAGAATCTCACAAGTGGTTTGGAATAGTTGCACTTTTCTTGAATGTGCAAAGGGCTTGAGAGATCTCTTAAAAAGCTGACATGATGATAATACTGGGTTGTATGCATACAACCTTCACTATCTGGAGAAGTCATGCAATCATGTAATCTTGCTTATTCATATGAGTTCAGCCCAGAAAATAGTTGATAAGAGAAGGAGCTTCCTATATTCCATATAAAATAATGAAGGATATTCATAAAATATATATTACAGGCTGGATCTACTGGTTTTATTCCACTAGTGAGTAGTCTTCCATCCACAGAGAGTTTTTATTGGATCTCACTATAGGTCTGGTTAAGCTGAGAATATGGAAAGGAGCAATAAAACTTTTATTTGTGGGTATGATTTATGAATCCCCCTTCCTGTGTAATGTAGAGTCAAATGTAGACTATTCTCAAAGTTTCTGCCCCAATCACATTAAACAAACCAAGTTCTTCAGAGAAATACATTTGGTATTGAATTGTGTGATCATTAAGCAACTTATGCAGTCGCTAAGCTAATTCCTTCCCTGAAAGGGTGTTTTTTTTTTGTCAGAAACCATTGCAAAACACGATCACATGACTGTAGGATGCTGCAAACTTAAAAGTAAATGCAAGGCAGTTACCAAATGCCCAAAATACAGTCATTTGACTGCTGGGAGGAGGGCAAGTAACATTTCACAATGGTTAAAAGTGCTTTCATGGGCTGTAAAAGACCCTTTCTGGGGCCACTATAATTCCACATAGACATTAAATAACTGGTTGTAAGTTGAAGGCTACCTGTAATATATTCATGGTTCAATAACAACAAAAATATACAACTCTATCAGAGGTGGGTTCCTCCCGGTTCGCACCGGTTCTATAGAACCTGTAGCAAACCGCTGGTGATGTTGGTGCCGGTCCGTGAACACCACCATCTTTTTTTTGGATTTGGGGGGGGGATTTTTTTTTTTGAATTTTTTGCTTTTTTTTTTCTTCTGCGCATGCGAAAAATCCGAGTCCCTGGCACTGCGCATGCACCGCCATCTTGTTTTTGGCTTTTTTGGGGCGGATTTTTTTGCAAATTTTCATCACTGCAGCCACGTGGCGCGGGCGGAAGTGAACCGGCGGCGAGGTAAGTTAGAACCCACCCCTGAACTCTATTATTATTTTTTATTAGTTTGTTCATTGGATTTTTATTCTGCCTTTTTTACTACTATTATTACTAGGAATTGTTGATAAAGGAAAACATGAAAACATTTAAAAACTCTAAACATTTACTTAGTAAAGGCAATTTGGTAGGGCAAGCTATTAAAAAGGGATGCACAGTATAAAAGGCTACTGTTTTCTAGTGGTACAAATCTCCATACCCTTTCAGTGCAATTATCATTTAAAAGGAATAAACGGAATGACATGTTCATCTTCTAAAATGGAATTGTTTATGGAATGGGATTAGGAATTATGCCTAATTATTTAGCAAAGCCTTGATTCGTTAAACACTTCATTAAAAACAAAAATATGAAGAAAATTGGCCCCTGTTTATTTTAAAGTCCTCTAGACTGAAAATTCTGTTGTTCCCAATGGCACTTTAATAGCTGTTTCTTCAAAGAGGTCTGCTTTTGAGCAATAAGAGAATATAAAGATATGGATTCCCTGATCCATTTATATAAAATCTGATGCAATAACCTTATATTAGAAGCTCAGTATAAAGGAAGCCACAGGATATTGCTGAGCTGCAATAAAAGCAGCAGGGAAACAAAGCCATTCCCACAACTACATTGGCCTACCCATCAATTAATTCATTATTGGAGCTGAATTATCAAACCAGATGCAACAGAGAAAAACAAAATGCAAAGCTAAAACTGCAGCAGAGCATTTCTGAATGAAACAGTCATCTGTAGGAGTAAATTGCATGGTAATATTTTTCCATACATCAACATGAAATAAGTCTTTTTAAATGCCACTTCTGAAGCCCTGAAAAACTAGATAGAGTCATTAACAGTAACAAGAACTGGCAGAGCCATTAACAGACTGCATGCTCAAGTCAGTGTAATAGAAACATCTACACAAAAAGGCAACTGAATTACATGTCCTCCTCCTTTAGTCAATCCACTTGTTGAATTGCTGAAATGGGAAGTTTACTCTATCACCTCATCCTTAAAAACAGTAATGAAACTGATAGGAGTTAAGCTGGTTAAGGTTAAGCTGATAGGAGTTGGTAAAACCCCCTAGCTGTTGTTTTAGGTCTTTTCATCTGACAATTAATATAATTTTGTGACCAATTTAATATTCAAATACTCTATTTGCAATACAAAGTATTTATGAAGCTTCTGCTATGCAACCTATTAGGTAGCCCAATTGTGGGGAGAGGGATTTCCTCCCTGTTTTCTTTCTCCACAAAATTTATTGAAAAATTATTTTAGCATATATTCCCTAATTAAAACTTTTGATCATTTTGATTGTTCTTTTCTAGATTGTTTCTTAATTTACAATTTATACAAAAGGGAAATGTCATCACACCATAGATTTGATTAAGGTCCTTAAGATAGTAACACTTCCCTTTTTATTGCTCTAATTGTCTTCCTCTTCTGCAATAATCTTACAAAGATCTACATCACAGCACTAAGATATAGCAAATAGTGGTATGCATGATGCATTAAATAACCTTCACAGATAAATAATACAATACAATACAATAAAACAGCATGAAAACACAAACTAAACTGAATGTTGAAAATAGAAAATAGAGAGCAAAGATTAAAACTGGTTTGCATATAATAAAATGGATTGCTTAACCAAATCTTATGGATTAAGCCACAATTGTCTGAAAGCACTTAATATTCTAATCCACAAGATATAGTTTTAAATCTGTAATGTCTGGGTTCACAAAACAGATAATATATCATGTAACTTGATAACTAGACTGCTCTTCCATTGTAGATATTTCATATCAGAAATACTATCAGTATTGAAGAGATGCAAAAATCACCTAGTCCAACTCTTTGCTTAAAGGAGGATGCTGCAACCCCTCCCTATAAGCATCCTGTAATCGTTCAAATATAACTGCTACTTAGTGTGCTGCCTGTCAGATTAACAACTGTTTTCTGAGTTTTTGAGTAAACGTGCTTGCTAAACAATATTGAATTTAGATACTAAGATAAACATACAAATTACTATTATGTGTTATCCTGAGTTTTCAGAGGTCCAAGATAAGTTATGCAAGGTAATTTAATTTTCTTTGGTTGAGAAAACACTAAGGTTTGTGGTCTCTTTGCAATAATGGTTTAATAAACTTTAATTTACTCATTCTCTACAAAGAGGAGCAAGTGTTCTCCTAGGTGCTTCATCTGCAGGCAGCTTACAACTAAACAGTTCCGGCATCTCCCATTTCTGCTCAAATGTAAACTGCCCAAACACATTCTAGCTATCTCTCAGTCCCTTTCCTAATTAAACGCTGATACATACTAAACACTATCTCCTATGATGTCTTAAGGAACTTGGGAAATATTGCTGAGCTCGTGTTTAATAAGTGTGAGTTTTGTAAATGATGCCAATACAATTAGCAGAAAATCATTCTGGTTTGTTCACTCCGATTTTTTTGAATGCTAGATTTAGCTTATGCAGAAGAAAATTTCCTTGATCTGCACACCTAACAGTACAGTAGCTATGAGAAAGTGAATGGTTCCATCTACTTTGAAGGAAGTGGCAATCTTCCTTCTGTTCAAGAAGTCATAATTGGATCCAACAGAACTGGACAACTTTCATTTCCAGAAGGTGTAGGCTTGCACATCCAAAGGACTGTGGGGGAAGAATAGATTATTTAGATTCTTTTCAGTAAGGTTTCAGGCTAGATTACAAAGCTGAGACTGCATTGATCACACTTGATGATGACCTTCAGCAGATTTGGGATGGGGGTGGTACACCCATCTAATCTTCCTTGATCTAAACAAATCATTGGGTTTTACTTATCTCCCACTCTCATGGCATGAGCATGTCGTGCAACTAATATAATAGCTCATTGCTGTTATAATGTAAGACTCCTCAAGTGAACATCTAAGTAAGTGCCTGAATTCATTAATGTTCCTGTAGCTTAGCATTTACTTCTCTGAGATATTTTGTGCACAGAGATGTTTTTTGTTTCTTGAGAAATGAGATTGTCGTACACTAAATTAGTTATGCAAGCATTAATCTCAAAATGTATTTGCAATTATGTTGGACCAACTCACCATAAATCTGAGTTGTGACAATGCAATATTATGAGTGCTCATGTTAACACATCAGTAAGAATGTTATACTAATTTAAAGTGGAAGATGGCATTACATTAAACATATGGCTACCACCAAAAATGACAGCATTTGCTTCAATTGTATTTGGTAGTTATGACCTGTGCATTACCTTCCCACACCACTGGTAACACTCACTACTAATATACTATATCAAGTGTTTTACTGGACACTGTACAGAGGGAGAAAGATTTTAAATTGCAACTGTTCGGTATTGTTCCTATTCTTTGTGCTGTCTGATATTGTTTTTATTTGTGTTATAAAAATTCCCTGTGAATTTGAGCTTGGGAAAGAGAAATGATACTCAATAGAGGCAAACAATAGAGTCTTTTTGAATTTGTGGAACTTCAGTTAATGCTAAGCTATCAGCCTGTTCTGCTCAGGTGTCCAATTGAATCTTTATGTGCTACTTGACCTTGACAATTTCCCTACTTCCTAAGCAAAAACAGCACAATATTTCCACTAATTCTTATTGAATGCATCAGCAATATTAGAGTAGCAGTTATTTGGAGTACATTTCTTGTGGCATGAATGAATTCCATTGTTTCAAGGTTCAGTATAGGTTTGGGGAGTTGTATCAGGATTCTGATCTAGTATCTCCATGCTCTTCATCATTACACCATTTTCCTTTACCTCCATCCTTGTCCTCCATTTTATGGTAGTAGCCAGAATGATTCTCCAGACTGGGAGCTTGATAGAATTGTGAACTTTAGAAAGCATATTTAAAACATTTGAATCACCATTGTGTTGTATTTTTTTTAAAAGGGTGCTTGGTAACAACTACTTTTAAATGAGCCTGTAATTTTTCTTCAGCATGACAGAACTAATCAGGTCAGCTTGCAAAGCAAATCTCAAGCCAAGCCATGCTATGTGTCAACTGACATGGATATTTTTTCCTTCCTCTATAGTCTATAGACTTCAGTAACCCTCAGTAATTCTGACTGCTGTCCAACAGCTGTACTAAGAACAATTATCATGCAATTGTCACACAGTCGGTATTAAAATACACCCACATAGCAAATAGATGCACATGAGTTCCTTTATTCAAAATAGGATAGGCCTGAATTGAAGCTAATCCTGCCATGCTATTAAGAATTTCCAATTGCCTTAACCCTAGGTATTTCCATACTACTGTTCTAAAGGCTTATGCTTTCACTGTGCGACATACTTTAAAATATCATTTTGAAGCTAGGCAATGTTTTAAAATGAAATATTATTATAATTGTAAATGTTGCATCTTCAAGTTAATTACAAAGCATTTTATGTCCATGGATACAATGTTATTGTCTAGTTGGGAAGCACAGAGCCACATAATTCTGAAGTAACTAGGTCAAGTTTTCCTATGAAAACTGTATCTTATTATGAAGTGATCAATAAACATGTACTATTTTTGTTTCATATCAAAGATGTACCATAGTACATAGAAGTAACAATCATCTCCCTAACCACTATATTAAAAGATAAAAAATATACATTATATTGAATTTTTGGATGCACCAAGTAAATGGTGTTGGATATGCAATGTATGCAACACTGCTCCTGCATGAGCTGCATTAGTTACCAGTGTGTTTCCAGGTACAATTCGGGTGCTTGTTGTCACCTTTAAAGTCCTACATGGCTTAAGACTGGGTTACTTAAGGGATGACTTTTCACAATAGTTTCTACCCATCCAGTCTGACAGGTTGAGCGTGCTGCAGGAAACATGCCTTCTCTGCTGCAGTTCTTGCTCTTTGGAACATCCTTCCTTTAGAGCAGGGATGTCAAACTCATGTTGTTACATTGTCGTCATGTGACGTATCGCAACTTTCCCTTCACTAAAATGGGGGTGGGCGTGGCCATCATAGGACACATCTGGCCTGCAGGCCGTAAATTTGACACCCTGCTTCAGAGATTAGAATAATCCCAACCCTGTTAGCCTTCTTTAAAAACCTGCCTAAGGGCTCAGGCCTGGGACCCTGATGCATTAAGGCCATTTCTTGGCTTTACTGAAAATTGTAATTTTTTCAGCTGCTGTATATATTTATCTTATACAGCTTTAATTGTTTTAAAGGTTTTAGAATTGTTTGCTACTCAGAATTTGAGATGTTTGAGATGATGTCAGGCCCAAGCCCCAGAAATGACACAGTGAGATCCACTCAAATCCAGAACTTTATTTGCTTGCACCTAACAGATAGAATCTTGCCAGACTAAAGCTATAACCTGCTAACCTAACAAATATATCCCTATTCTAGGATGTGGCTAGCCTGAATATTTACCCCCACCTGCACTCCACCTTCCATTCAGAAATATGCAATTATTGTTTTCTGCCCCTCTCCAGAATGTGTTGCCACTTCCCTGGGAAGCTGTAAAAACTACCAAAATTCCCCCCACTTCTCCTTCAGCTGCACATTCCATCACAGATGGGTGGCTATAGAAATTAAATGAATAAATAAAATTGAAATGTGTGACTAGAGAAATTATCCTCTTTTTTCATTGTCCACCCTTTGGGAAGATAGGCCAATCTTACAACAAATAAATAAAATAAAACTTTTTTTTAAAGGAAAGGGGAACATAAAAATACTTCAGTAGTTAAGGAGATCCAAGATGTACAGATACACAAATCAGCAACAACACCATAAAAAACATTCAACTAGAAAAATATATCAGGAAAATTCAAAGTTCTGGCAGATCACAAGATCATGTCAGTCTGCTTCTAAATAGAGAGACAGTTTAAAACTGCCAAGTGGCAAAAATTGCTGGTTCAAAATGGATAATTATATGTCTTGCATATCCAAAACAACAGGGTTGGTTGAACAAATTGGATTCCTACTTTTTTATCTCTAATAAAATTTTCTCATCCAAACTGAAGTTGAGCCCTGGTGTCTTCATGGATGCATGTATACAGTAGTATGGGAATACTTCCCAGTTATATAATCATCATCATCATCATATGCCGACAGACTCCCATTGGCTCGGGGAAATTTTCTTTACTTTGCAGTTTAACCTACAGTCCTGCTATTTATTTAAGGTCTCCCACCCAAGTTCTAACCAGGTTCAGCCCTGCTTAAGTTAACCAGTATTGCCATCTGTTGAGATTGGGGTAAGGAAGGGCACATGGTGAGGGTAAAATGTGCCTCCTTTTCCCTTCTTTTTGATGAACTCTTCACATGAATGATTGTACTCAGGGTCTTTAAAAAAGCTGTGTGGAAAAATAAATCCAAGATAAACAAGGGAGATCTTTTATAACAATTGCTTCAATTTATGCCTTCAAATAACAACAAAATAAAGTTCTGCAAAACATTGTTTTCAATCACTTCTTCAAATTGCAGAGGAATATTATATTTTTGTAGACATGTTTTTCCTCTCCAAACATAGATAAATCTGCTTTATATAAAAGTGTAAATTATATAAGATATAAATTAGATAAATAAATACATAAATTCCCTCAAAATATGTTCTTATATCTCTTTTCAAAGCATGGTGATAAAAATACCCCTGCAGAGAAAGAATATACATAATAAAATTCAGTCCATAAAATTTGCTCTAAAACTTACCAGTCTTACAGATGCAGATGCAGAAGTTGCAACCCAATAACTAGAAGATTAATCTCCAGACTAAAGGAGGTTGTGTTGCTGTTAGCTTAATAAATTTTGTTTAACTACAGTATAGGACACCAGATAAGCATTTATGAGACAGAATTGTTTATATCTCTGGCATCAAAAAGAAAGGAATGCAAAAACAAAAACAATGCTAGTGAATAAACTGAACCGATTAGAATTGAAGCCCAAGAATATTTAGTTTGAGGCTTAGAACAAAGTTTTTTAAAGTAAATGAGAGCTACAAGATGTTTTTGTTCAACCAAAATATTATGGAAAAATCAAGAAGTCAGATAAATAGCTAGCTTATAGTGTAAAGAACCAAATAACTATTATTTTTATTTGGGATAGAACTAAGAATATCTTCACAATGACGGATGTGATGGATCAATTTGTTAACTATCACTCAAGATTATATAGTAAACAGACACCTGATCCAAGAAAGACAGAAGAGTATTTGAACACAATACATACAAAATTTATAGATCAGCAAAAGGAGGTTCTCCAAAAGCTCATAACAGAAAAGGAAACAAAAGCAATTAAATAACACTGAAATTGAGCAAGGCTTCTGGAATTGATAGCATTTATATAATATACTACAAGAATTTTTGTGGAATTTAATTAAACTACTAATTTAGGTAATAAATGAGATTCAGCAACATAAAGAACTTCCATCTTCATGAAAAGAATACCCATTCAGTTGTCTAAGCATTGACATTTCACCAGCTTAATGCAGATATAAATAGAATACATTTTGTAGAATGGAAAACTTCATAGTATACATTGAGTTCTTTCAACACTGGAAATACTTCCATCTCAAACAATAACAAGGGGATAATTTAGAACATCTTAAGTGCTAGTTGAGATATTTTCCCAGGTTGAAAGTATAAAGAAAGATTTAAGAAAACTTTTTCTTCTCTCTACGACACTCTTCCTATTTCTCAGTGTTTTTTACTTATGTGACTGAGGTAGAATTACCTTGAGGGTTTTTGAGTGCCCATGCCACAGCACAGAACTGTAGTCTAAATATAGGTCAATATAGATCTGGTTGTAGGTCTGTAGATGTTTGTAGCTGGAGGTGTAGATGGTTGTAGATCAATGTAGATGTGGGTGCTCCATCACTTAAGGCTTTCAGAAAGAGACAGCCATTTGTCTGAAATGGTATAGGGTCTCCTGCTTGACCAGGGTGTTGGACTAGAAGACCTCCAAGGTACCTTCCAACTCTATTATTCTATGTTCTGTGGTTGCTTCCAATCTTGTGACAAAGAGGTATATCACAACTGATGGAAAACCATATGGTTATATGCATTAACTGTTCATTAATTGTGTCCAATTATCAATAGAAGATCCTTCAAACACAACACAAACACATGGTAGATCTGACCATAAGGTCATAAGCATTCACATGCAAAGAAATGCAGATTCAAAACAGCTTTCTCTCGCCTCTATTTAAGCGCAAAGATAGGAAGCAGAAGATGCCTCAATGGGACAATCATACTTGGATCTCAGCTTATTTGTGTCCATTCATCACTATGTTTCCCCATTCTTAAAACAAGACCAATATAATAAATTAAAGGAAGACATTTTTCAAATATGATTAACATATTGGACTATTTGGGCACACAAGTCCGTCTAGGCTGAAGTTTGCACAACACAATACAGTAAGACACCTTTTAACTGAGTACTTTACTTTTAAACAAAACACAAATGATTCCAACTGCATTTAACAAAATTATTACAGATAGCTCAAACCATACAAAAATGCAAAGATTTATTTTAATAAATCATAGAATTATACAGATTCCAACTTTGAATTTCAGTGTTACTGACAAGCATTTGACAATATAACAATATTGTCATTGTTATAGTCTGCTAAAAATATTTACTATTTTAATTTATTTTACCAAACACCCATTAACCTTATGTACCTCACTGAACAGTTGCACTGAAAGCATAAAGTTTAATATTATCCAGTTCTAGAAAAATTAATTTATAGCATATTATATAAATATTCCAAATCCATAGTTGAGTAATACTTTTATAGCATACAAGGAAGATAATACAAAATGATGTGCAAGCTATTCAGCCTCTAGAATTTTTCATCAGAAAAAAACGCAGGATAGATACCCTGTTTCCCCGAAAATAAGACCTATCCTGAAAATAAGATCTAGCATGTTTTTACATCAGAGGTGGGTTCCTCCCAGTTCGGACCAGATCGCCCGAACCGGTAGTGACCCGCTGGTGACATCACAGTGATGTCACGGATCCGGTTCGGTGGGTGCCGGTCCGTGGGCGTCGCCATCTTTTTTAATTTTTTTATTTTTTTGAATTTTTGAATTTTTTTCCAGGTTTTTTTTCTTCTGCGCATGTGCAGAAGCCGAATTTCCGGCACTGCACATGCATCGCCATCTTGTTTTTGGCTTTTTTTTAATTTTTTCCTCATTTTTTGGTACTGCGCATGTGTGCGCGCAGGGCGCGGGAGGAAGTGAACCGGCAGCGAGGTAAGTTAGAACCCACCCGTTTTACATGTGCATCTAATATAAGCCCTACCCCCAAAATAAGCCCTACTTAAGAGCCTGCACAGCCACATTCTGTCTGGTGCTCTTGGTGCCATGGCCACGAGGTGAGGTGGGGTGGTGGTGGAGCTGCCCATGTGCCCTGCACCGGCTTACTTCAGGGCCCCCGCAGCCAGGCCATCCATGCCCTGACACCTGCCTCGCAGTGGCAGCACCGGCAGCCATGTGCAGCAGGAGCCCACATGGCCACCAGCCCACTTCTTCTGCTTGCTCGCGGCCGCAATGGAGGAGGAGGCCAAGCTGTGGCTGAATTTAGAATGACTATTGGGTGGCATTGTCAGAAAATATGTTGACAAAATGACCCATCAGGGTTCCAAGTAACACCCCCAACGAAAGAAAACTCAGAGGCTTGAGTTTCCTCAAAGTTCCATTTTATTAGAGATGTCATATTGGCACATCTGGGAAAACCCGAATCTGAAAGCTTCCGGGTTTTCCCCACCCAAAAGAAAGTTCAAGTCCCTGCCCCAGCACCCACATGTCCATCACATGGCCCAATCAAAGCATCGTACCAACTGGAGATGCTTTCCAGTCACACCCCTCCAGGTGCACGGCAGAGTGGTCTTGACTCTCGGAGAAAGGAATGTTATTTTGACTACATATCTCCCCATCTCCATGCAATCCCCCCTCCCAGTTTCCCACAGCACTAAATGTGGCAGGCCTGAAGCTCCAAGGCCCAAAAGATGGTTTCCAGGCCTGACACCCCATTTCTAGTAGGTGATGAGACTAATACTCCTGCTGAAGTCAATAGTATTTGTTCTTAAGTAAATGTACATAGGGATATCATTTTAGACAACAATCCTATACTCATATATCTGGGAATATGAATCAATGAATATAATAGCTAATTTCTGAGTTAGCATGCTTTATGCCTTTTCACAGGTGACTTTGAGAACATAAAACATATATGCTTACTAAGAATTTAAAATTTGTTGTTTTATCAAAATCTATTAGGCTTAGGTGTAGTAAACAACTTAAACTACACAATTAGATAGTCACTGTAAGCCCAGGTGTAAAATTGTGAGCTGAATAAATGTGTTCACTTTCCACCTTTAAACTGGTCCTTTCAAGACATAAACGAAGGATTATCCATATGACTGTGCAGTCAAGGTTCAGTTTGTTCAAATTGAGCTGCTTTTTAATGGTATTGTGTTTTATACAAACAATAATGGTATATAATATCATATAATGGTATTGTGTTTTACACACGCATATAAGTGTAATATATGTTATATTTCTTTCCATAATTTCTTTCTACATTTGTTTGTACTTTAGCAAAATTGTATTTTAGTTTTTGTTTTTTATTGTAGTTACTATTGTTTGTGAGCTGCTTGTGGTTATGTTGCATACAATTGGCAAGTACAAAGATAGATGGATAGATAGATAGATAGATAGATAGATAGATAGATAGATAGATAGATAGATAGATAGATAGATAGATAGATAGATAGATAGATAGATAGATAGATAATTTTTTTTTTAAACATACATGTTGCACTACCAGTTTCTCCTTCTTTCCAGGAAGCCGTTTGTACTCTATGTTTTCTGTTTGCAGTTGGCACGTTGATGGGAAAAAAGAGGGGCTGAAGGAATAAGCTGTTCAACATAAAATTAATGCAAATGTGCCGCACCTGCTGAGATTTTAGGCTACTATACTATTTATCTTTTCTCTCTACAAAACTTATAAGCTATGGCAGTTCTTTGTATAGGGAGCACTCTTAGTTGTATGAATTCAGAAGAAAATTTCACTGGTTTTATCCCCAACCAATATGTTTGGGAATGTAGCATTAAATATGTCAGCACAGATCTTTACTGTCTTTGTGAGCATATCTCAAAACAAAATTTGAAAGATACTACACAAAATGAAAAACAATCAGCATTTTGTTCTACAACATCTACCATGTTGTAGATCTACTGGATACATAGGAAGGAAGGAAGGAAGGAAGGAAGGAAGGAAGGAAGGAAGGAAGGAAGGAAGGAAGGAAGGAAGGAAGGAAGGAAGGAAGGAAGGAAGGAAGGAAGGAAGGAAGGCTGTTGATTTTAATTCAACTGAAACAATTACTTTGATATGACAGAGCTCCAGACAAAAGTAAATTGGACCTTTTAATATGTACTGCAGGGTGTAGAACATTGTTGAGGCATTCATTACATTACTAGGACATGTTTTTCCTCCAGTAAGAGGAATGCAATATTATAGAATGCTTGACATAACTGTATTATTATATATAACATATTATTATTTTACCGCACTACCTACCCTAATTCAGCATAGTTGGAACATTAGCATCAACCACAAAGGATAACTGAGTGCAGTTTGAATGTGTTTTGGCCCTGTGTTCTCCCAAGATATGTTTTCTTCAGTCACCTAAATCACAAAAAGCCAAATGTTTCCCAACTTTTCTCCAGCATATGATTGAATGCAGAATATTGCACACATCTATTATCTGCATCTACTTGACCACACGTCCAGAGGATAGTTGCCTTGCTTTCAAGTCCCTCTGGGAAAAAAGACTACAGAAACAATCTTGTTTGTGGCAGAACCTGCACTCTGAAAACAAATTAATATAATAAAAGTCATACTCCATCACATGCAGATGAAACTGTCTACTTCACACATTATAAATATCTAGTTTGTTTTATTCAGGGATATAAAAAAAATGCAAGTTTTAAAACAAAGGGAGGAAAGAAGAAAATGAGCTTGCTCAGCCATCCATCACTTGATTTTTTTCCACTTGTGCTGTCACCTGTTATTCTTATAGGGCTTTATCTCTCGCTCTTTTATATCCTGTACGGTTCCTGGATTTAAAGTTTCCATTTCTTTGCTGTGTTTTAGTATTAGGCATCATTGTAGGGTGGATCTTTATACGGTCACCTTTGTTTTCAGTCTTTTACATAATCTTTGAATTAGGAAGTCACTAAAGCGTAGATCATGCTGAACATAAACAGAAAAAAAAGAAGAATATGAAAAGATTCCTTGAAAGATGCATATCCCTTCTATTTTTATAAATTATTTTATACTATGAAGTTCCTTACTTGGGGAGTATGCTACCATTGTATCTCTACAGGCTATATTTAAATTGCAATGGACTCAACACTGCTAACAAGAAAATATGCAATACATTTTTCTTTACAATGTCCATTTTCTTCACAAATCTGACACTAAGTCACTGCATTCCTTATGCAATAGCTCTGAAAGATTATCTCTGGAATTTTTGTCATCTCTGGAATTTTTATCTCTCTGAGATAAATTTAGAATTTATATTTCAATATTGCTTCTTTATTTGATTCTCTTTTTTTCCTCTGGGACAGAAGGAACATTAATTAGTGAGAATTTTTAAAGAGCTGCAATGTAATTTTTTGAAATATAATTATACTGTGGAGTCCATTAAAAATGCCCTTAATTATAAAACACAGCTTTGTAGAACAATTCCAAATGAAATTCACTCAATGAAGTAGTTAAATGAGATAGGACTATTTCTACATATGGTGATTTGTTGTTATATTGTAGATGGCATCTAATTGTGCATTTACTTCTTCCATGGAGCTCAGGGCTGCATGCATAAATTCATAAGATCATATCCCATTGTGAAATTGTCCATATTCACTTAATTTCAGCAAGATTTTTGTATGTGTAATATACACTTATCTAGAACATGAGAGATAAGTGATCTAAATTTTAAAAGAAAAGGGTAAGCAAAAACTGTTTCTGACTGTAACACATGTAGCTTTTTTTTAATTGCCTTTTTTGAATGATGTATAAATGTGGTTTATATAAGGAAACAAAAAGATCAGAACACATCCTCCTCACCAACCAACATCCAGATAAACAGCGATTAATACCAGACAAATAATCAAGACAAGAACAGTGCCCTAATCAAAGAACTACCAAGAAGAAAGCCAACACTACTAGGACAAGCTATTGCATATAAAGAGGGAGCAAACCCCATACTCACTAGCAATGATGATGTTACCTAGTCAGGTAATAAAACATCTGGCAAGCAAACAACTAAGCTCAGAGAATATTAAGCACTTCACAGTTTAACCCTGAGCTACATTTGTTCTCTTCTATTGTTCATGAGATATAAGGAATAATCGGAGGAAATTTCTGTGAATGGTGACCCCTGATTTGGTTAGTATGATTGTGTGCTATCAGATCCAACAATAAGAAGCTATGACTGAGTGAATGGTTCTAGTTTATAGTTTATGCCAAATGCTAGTTTATGCCAAATGCCCTCCCAAATGCAGAACAGACAGTAATGTAATTTATTTTGTTCTTTCTCCATTTATTACTGCTAATAAACAATTTGCATAGGTAAATTAATGATGGCCAATTACTTAATGCATACAAAGTATTTATTGTATGATTTCCATAAGTTATGTTGTTTTATCCACAATCTGGAATCATGCTCTTGAAAAACAGCCCATGTGTAAATATAAAGCATTATAAAATTAATATTGGCATATATACCAAATAATGCTCTTACAATGCGATTGCACATCATTTAAATAGAGCAGCAATAATGGATAGCCTTAGTAGTAAAAGTGCTCTTCTTAGAAATACAATGCTAGTTTTTACAGTGCATTTTACAGAATATGTTCTATTGGCTGAGGAGGCAAGAAATGTGCTTCATTTGGAGCAGTCTGCTGCTTCACATACAGACATTCACTAAATTGTTTGTGAACAAATATTAATGCCTGGTGCTAGGCAGCTCTCATATCTGTAACTAGAAAAATAAAACTATCACTCTGATGTACAACATTATAAAGTTAATATAAAAACAGCATTCTCAAATCCTGCTGTTAAAAAGTCATCCATAAAACTAGTAGGTTTTTTTTTCCAAGTCCCATATTTGTAAATTAATAATTACTTTTATTTATGGCAAAAATACCTGAATATATGATATAAATTATGATCTTTTGAGTGATCCAATTAGTTTTCTTAATGAGATTTGGCAGGCAGGATCACATTATAGTGACTGATGATGTTAAAAAAAAAAGATCAGAAAAGGGAAAGGGAATTTATGCTGAGGAATATTCAAAAACAGATGTAATCATTGTCTGTGATTGTTATCAACCTAATAGTTAACATTTGGGTAATGTTGTTAACAACCTGATGGC
This sequence comes from Thermophis baileyi, assembly GCA_003457575.1. NCBI lineage: Eukaryota > Metazoa > Chordata > Lepidosauria > Squamata > Dipsadidae > Thermophis > Thermophis baileyi. The sequence continues at coordinate 1,974,355 of QLTV01000548.1, forward strand.
TCTTTTTTTTAAAAAAAAAATAATTTTTATTAGGTAATTTTAAAAGAAAACAACATATATACACAAAATATACATATATACAAATCAAACATACATAAGACTATACAATAACATATAACCTAACCTAAAAACATAAAACGTAAAAAGGACATACACAATTAATATTAATATATTTTATTTAAATTAGGAAATATATGATTTTGGATAAATTAATGGAATAGCGATTTTGAAATAGAGAAAAGATAACGATACGTCACGCTGTTAAAAAACCTGATGGCTCTTGAGCTAGTAGAAGCTGTTTCCCCTAGGAACCTTCAACGGATAGGATGGCAATGCAGCACATAGAGAGGAAAGAAAATTTTCTAACTGTTAGCAATTGCCTTTTAGAAGAAATGAGGCCATGCTTACCAGTACAAATAGTAGAAGAATGAGAGGAGATAGAAAGCTAGTTTACACCAGGCTTCCCTTTGACAATAACGCAAGGTATCTGCATTCATCACTACAGGTGGATCATAGGCTAGCTCTGTGCTGTCTGCTGGACAATGGAAATACCTGAAAGAGAACACAAGAAAATCTTCAAGATTCTCACTAAAATTATATCAAGCCACAAGAAGGTCTTTAATCGTGTGTTCTGTTCCCAAAGTGCTTCATTGTCCTCTCACTATTTCATTCTTGTCACAATGTCATAGACCTCTATGCAATTAGGCTAAAGTACAAGCAAGAATCTTTTCTATTTGTGCAAAGCTCTTTACAAAATTGAGAAAACTCTCTTCTCACAAGTTTCTAAGTCCAAAGGAGAGTCTACACCACAAGAGCAGGCTCTATGCTATAGAAAATTAACTCCTTATGGGAAAGGCTGTGAGGCACAATGAGGGATAAGAATGAGGTCTCTTGCAGGTTACAGAGTGTGCCTTTTTCTTTCTCTTCATACATGGATGAAGGAGCACTAGAGTAGAATTATGAAGTTGCCTTATAATTATTTTACTCATGACTCAATTTTGATTCCTGACAATGATATAAACAAGTCCATGCAGTTTTCTTGGAAACATTTTTGAAAGCAGTTTGACATTGCATCATTCCTACAGCTGAGAAAGATTACCTCAAAGTCACCTAGCTAGCTTCCATGTCTAAGGCAAGAGTAGAACTAATTTTCTCCATACCTAGTCCAGTACCTTAATAACAAAAACAAAATGGCTCTTTTGTTTTATGATATGTTAAACAAATTTTCTTTCTGGTCCATTACAGTTTATGCTGTAGGAGAGTCAGACAGTATCTTTTAGCCACTCCTGGTATCTTTAACATATAAGTATAACATGGACTTTATCACCAAGTCATGAGACCTTGCCCTATTCTATGCATCATTCACTACATCAGAAGACAATGCTTTACATGCTGGATGTACCCATGCCCTTGATATCCCCATGTCAGGTGGAAAAATTAACACATACAATCTTACACTTCACAGCAGATACAATTTTCTCTTCACAGCATCATTTCCATGTAAGGAAGGATATTTATTTATTACATTTCTGCCTGTCTGGCAGCTACTCATAACACAAGAACCTCTGCCAGGGAGCTAGAGGTGACAAATTTCTGAACACAAACAAACCAAAATAGAGTTAGATTTACCTCCAAAAATGATAGAAAAGCAGGGGAATATTCAAGCCCAGAGTTAACCATTCTTGAGCACACAGAAACATTATGCAGAAAAGGCTATGGATGGAATATTCTGGCAACACTAACTAAAGAGAAAGGAAACAAAGACAGGGATTATAAGGTTAAAGATAAATTACATAAATAATTCACCTTGCCAGAAGATCAGTCATAATTGCAAATCTTTTAGTCTATTACAACAGTTTGCCTATATAATTGAAGAGTCATTGTATAATATTGTGATTCTGAGCAACATAAATCCTGAATGCAAGCCACATTTATCCTGCTCTCTGTAGGTCATCCTCAACTTATGACCATTCATTCAGCAATCATCCAAAGTTATGACAGCGCTGAATGAATGATGGTTACAACCGGCCATCCCGGTATTCCTGTATCACATTGGCAACTGGCTCACACTTATGACCGGTTACAGCACCCCGCAATCACATGATTGCCATTTGCAACTTCCATGCCAGCTTCCCTTAAACTCAATGGGAAGTTGCCAGGAAAAGATGCAAGACACTGTGGAAAGTCTCCCCATCCACACACCCAAGCTCCTCTGTGCTTACACCAGCTACTTGCACACCCCTACATACCCTCCCCAACCTCGCCATGCCTACCCACCACTCGTGCACCCCCACACACCCTTCCTGAGCCTCACTGTGCCTTCCTCACACTCTCACACATTCTCCCTGAATTTTGCCATGCCTCCCCCTCTTCATGTTACTACTTCCCCCTCCAGGCAACAGCCACCCCAAGCCTAGCTGCACTCACCCTGCACCACTCCAGCCACTTCTGCACCCCACATGCTCTCCCCCACCCAGCAGCAGTCATTTACTTGAATGCTAGCTTGCTTGCGAGCCACCTATGACTTGCTACTTCCTGCTGGCTTACCCAATGATTTTGGTTGTGAAAAGCTGGCAGGAATTGCAAAGAGGTCCTCACCTAACAACCACTGCAATTCAGTTAATGACAGAAATTGAGACTGCAGTGACTGCCATTGCAAAGTGATGTAGTTGTATATAATGACCACATTGATTAGTGATGGAAATTTTGGTCCCGATTGCCATTGTAACTATCTGTATTTAACCCTGTATTAAGGTTACCTGTATTTCAGGACTACCTGTACATAACCCAGGGATTTTTTTCACTATTTAGAAAAACATTAAAAATGCTTATTTTTTTGCCTCTGTTTTGTGTGGGAATGTAAGTAAGAAACTTACAATTTGTGGTGAAAAAAATGACATGACTATCTGGAGGATGATCAACACTAACTCTTTCTTAGTAAAAATTAATCCTTTTTGAGCTTTTAAAAATGAGAGCCAGAACTCATAAAGTTGATTATATCTGCACTGGTAGATTCCAGTGAATTTGTTAAGTACATCAGTTATATATCTGGCCTATATCCAGAACAGATATGAGATGAGTTAGTACCCTGTTTCCCCCCAAATAAGACATCCCCTGATAATAAGCCCAATCGGGATTTTGAATGCATGGCAATAAGGCCAAGCGCTTATTTCAGGGTTCAAAAAAATAAAAGACAGGGTCTTATTTTCGGGGAAACACGGTATCAAAACCTGAAGAATTTTGAATACCTTAATTTTTGGCAACAGATGAGCAACAGTGAAGAGAAAATTGGCTGCAAGCATGATAAGCTGTACAATATACTGCTAGACAGCCATAGCATCACCAAGTTAAAAGGGACTATTTAGACCACTGAGCCACCTCCCATTCAGAACAAGAACTCAAATTTAAGCATCACTGTTCAGCCTCTGCTTCACTGCATCCAGTAATAGAGAGATAAGGGTCTCCTCTGACTTCCTACTCTCATACCTCTCTTTTTGCTGCTCAACCAACTGTCCAACCGCAGCAGAGAAAGCATTCTGTTGAAGCTACCACATGGCTTTTGAGACAGAAATCCCCACCACTTCTTCACCCCTCAATTTTTCCATTAAGAAAGATAGAACAAGGAATGCCTTTGGGAATCAACAATTTGAGGTTGCTGCTTGGGAAAGGTGCCCTTTCCTGAAGATGTCCTTAGCCTGGTTTGTTTGGAGAGAGTCAGTTGGTCTCTGATTCTGACTGCTGGCATGAATCTCAGTTTTGCCTCCTAACGTATCCCATGATTCTGAAGTCCTCTCTTCTCTCTCAGTAATTGATTTTGTACCTCCTAGGCACTGCCAGTAGGTCCAGCCTGATCCCATATCTTGTTCATTTGAAATATGCTTCTATAGCTTGCTATATCTGCAGCATTTGTTTATGTTTGGGACAGAAGTGTTTACTGTGAAGAAAATCGGGTCATCTGCCAAACACAACCCAGTAGTGATGCCTGCATAAACAGTGTGTGACTTCACTTGGCCCACCTGGCAGCACAGCATGTAGCAAGCTTTGCAATCTCTCAACAGGTGGCCTGCCAGCAGTATGTTCTGTGAATCAGGCACAAATGGAAGATGGTTTTTTTAAATCCTAAAATTTGAACCTTTTTAATTCCAGGGGACCTACTAAAATCTGAGTCTCAGCTCTGGCTTAAATGTAATATTTTATATATTAAACAGATCCTTGTAAACAAGTAGCAAGTAGGAAAAACGTATGTGCATTACACAGACACATGACCTATGATAGTAAAAATATTTTTGGCCTTAAGTCAAGTGGATTTCCATACCAAGCTTAAGAAGTCTACTGAAAAATTTATGAAAAGTTCCTTGTGTTCTTTCTTTTATCTGGTTAATTTCATTTATCAGATGCCTAATATTTTCTACAGGTCATACAAAGATGACAAAGAGGGAGAGGTGATATGGAGTTAACAGAAAAGCAAGCAAATCCAAGCACTAATTGTTATAAAGACATATAAAGGCTTGAAAGCCAGATGAAAAAGCTACTGAAGCCCACTTGGGGAAACCAGAAAGCAGGTAATCTTGCTTGCATCTGCTGGCATGAGAATGATTTGTCAGTCTCATTTTTCCTCCATCAAGAGTCAGTCTTCAGAGCTGATTCAAGAGATCTTCAATTCAGAGTGGTGATTTTTAGATATACTGGATTATTTTACTTATTACATTTATATTTTACTTTCCCCCCCAATTCTCAAAGCCACATCCTGAACATTTTCTAATTTTATCCTTCCAACAATCAGGGAGAGATAATGGCTGTGAACACACATTATGCAAAGCCAAAAACATACACAGCTGAACAGCCACAAACTAGGCCCTCTTTGGTTAGAGTCCAACAATCTTACCAACATATCACATTGAGTACAATTCCCATAGTTCCAGAGATGCTCCATCTTAGATTGCAATTTGTTGCAAAGCTATACCAGCTTCATTTTTATTTCTTGCCTTTTCTTTCTGATATTTTTAACCACAATGAAAACTTCCTGAAAATTCAAAAGTTTGTCATGTCCCTTATAAATCTTTGGTAAACCTAGTGAAAGCATTACTGGTTCAGTCTGTAAACCTGAAGGCAAAGTTTATAAACTATGGACTGTATAATTCCAGGACTGTTCCCCAAAAGCATTAATAAAATTACCCTCCAGGATTAATCTTGTTCTGTACTCTGTAACTGGCTTGTATGAAATGCTATACTTTGCAGTCCTAAGGCTTCCATATCTGGGCTGCAAAAACCAAGCATCAACTGGGATCTCTCTGACTCTTTGCTGTCACCATATAATTCTCTGGATTTTTACAATATGTAGTTACAAAAATTCAATCTACAATTTACTTTTAAACTGATACAAATGGTGGTCCTTAGGATTTTTTTTTTTTAAATATGTCTCTGGAGTTTTTAGGTTTAGTTTTTAATTTCTTTTCATATCTAATTATATAATTTACCTAGCAAGCCCTTAAAATGAGCCTAATTTTTCAAATCTTGTTTTCTAGTTTTGCAACTCAATATGCTGGAATTAATGGTTGAAAGGAGATAGGGAAATCTCTCAAATGACCAATTGCTGCTTCATGTAATAATCATATCAGGTATTTAGTACTGAAATGTTTTTTGATTACAGTTCTATTCTGCCATTTTCTGAAAGCCTTCTATGAACTGCATTTTAAATAAAGCATTATACTGTGGGAAGTGCACCCCAAAGAAGACAGTGCCAGGAACCCCTGAAATGGTGCAGAAAATAAAAACAGCCTTTTCCCTTAGCAGAGTAAAGACCCTGAGGCAAGCACTCAGGAGATAATTGCAAGTCTCAGCAGACTGCCAAAAGCTATTACTAGAAATAACAAAGGAAAATACTCAAAACCAGCTAAAAATAACTCACCAGAACTCATTTTTTTCCTGCCCCCTGACAGGATTAACCCCCAGGATAGGAAAGACAAAGGTCCTGGGACAGGATTAACCCATTAAAGCAGGAAGACAGGATCCAGGGCAATCACTTCAACCAAAGGCACACATCAAAACCCATCAAACTGTAGGAGCTTCAAAGGAAAATCAAGTATAAGAAGGCATGGGTTTGCCTCCCCAATCTGCTTGCAAGCTAGGAACGCTAGAGCTGTGTCATTTTTTGCTTCTTGCCTTCCTACATTAAAAGAATTCCGCTTTCTGGCAGCTGGCTTCTGTATCCATTTCTTCTTAGCATCTGTGGTGTGTCCCAGCTGGGAACGAACTCCGGAGTTTTTCTTCCAACAATACCAAAAGACATTCCTGTCTTGCAATCATTTAGACACTGCTAAACAATTGGTGTAGTGTTTATATCAGATGTAGTGGCATCAAGCTAGAAACTGGAAGTCAATGAGTTCTAGTCCCACTTTAGGCAAAAAGGTAGTGGGTGACCTTGGGCCAATCATTTTCTCTCAGTCCTAAATCACTTCTGAAAAACCTTGCCAAGAAAACTTCAGGCAGTCTCTGAGAATTGGACACAACTGAATGGAACAAAAAAAAAAACATTCTTAGCTTAAATTGTTTGAAAGTTTGAAACTATTGTTTCTATTGTTTCAACTATTGTTTGAAACTATTCATTGATTTATGACCTGTAAAAACAGAACATACTGGAGATGCACTCACCAAAAAGAAAAATAGAAAGACAAAGTACAATGCTTTAATCATGGTGTCAGCCTAGAACTATTAATAACACAGAGTAGTTTAGTTTGAGGTAGATAGACATCTAACCATTAAAGATCTGGATTTCCTTGTATTTTTGTTAACCTAATATTTTGACACTTGGGATGCACCTGACACCCATCTTTTTTTCAGTTTTGATGAACTAATCTCCCTAGAAAGCAAAATGTTCCTAAGCATTTATACATATAATAGGCACCTATACTTGATTTGATCTGGCTAGAAAACCAGAAGCTTATGGTTTTATTTAATACTGAAGTAAGAAAACTAAGAGAAAAAGTTTATTCAGTCATGAGAAAGGAATATGAGATTTTTTTTAAAAAAAAACCCTCCCCCTCTGTGTAAGGTTCGGCGATGCGCTTAAGCCAACAATGAGCCAAAAGAAGAACTTAAGGCTTGAAGAAGGCTTGAAAAAGAATCAGCGTTTAATTTGATCAAAGCAAAGAGCTGGGTAAACCATTCCAAATATATACAAAAGAGACAGGTAAGGAAGGCCACACCTTAGAGAAAGTATGGCATCCTTTTTATACTTTTAGAAGCATCAGCTTGGCCCCTAATTCTGGCCTCCTGATTTAGGTTTGCATAGTCCTGCGAAGGATAGATGCCTCCCATCAATCTTATCTCATCCTTGGGTATTCCTTTGTTCTCTTCTCCCCATTTGCTACTAGGCCCCCTGGTGCTACAGGGAATGGAACTGGGCACCTAACAACACAGATCAAAGGTGTAAGTTAGAGCTGAGGTGTAAACTGTAACAAAGAACCCCCATATGTGTCCGATGTGTGAACCCTGACGATAATGTATGCAGCTCCAACTTGAGATATGGGCCAGGCTCAGGATAGTACAGGAAAACAAGATGAAGATTGATGGGGGTTCAGACTGGTGGCATGAGCATATGTTTGACAGATACCAGATAATTTACAGAGGCCTAATGCAGCATATATGTGTTACAGGAAATACTTTACAGAGGCCTAATAGCATATATGTGTTACAAGAAACAAATGTTTACAGAACAGAATAACAAGCTTCTACTAATTCTATTATTCCAGTATATTATATTCTACTATTCTACTATTATTTATTATATAATATAATAACAGAGTTGGAAGAGACCTTGGAGGTCTTCTAGTCCAACCCCCTACTTAGGCAGGAAACCCTACACCACTTCAGACAAATGGTTATCCAACATCTTCTTAAAAACGGCCAGTGTTGGAGCACCCACAACTTCTGGAGGCAAGTTGTTCCACTGATTAATTGTTCTAACTGTCAGGAAATTTCTCCTTAGTTCTAAGTTGCTTCTCTCCTTGATTAGTTTCCACCCATTGCTTCTTGTCCTACCCTCAGGAGCTTTGGAGAATAGCTTGACTCCCTCTTGTTTGTGGCAGCCCCTGAGATATTGGAACACTGCTATCATGTCTCCCCTAGTCCTTCTTTTCATTAAACTAGACATACCCAGTTCCTACAATGGTTCTTCATATGTTTTAGCCTCCAGTCCCCTAATCATCTTTGTTGCTCTTCTCTGCACTCTTTCTAGAGTCTCCACATCCTTTTTACATCGTGGCGACCAAAACTGAATGCAGTATTCCAAGTGTGGCCTTACCAAGGCATTAAAAAGTGGTATATCCTTATTATTATTTCCTTTCATCTGTTTAGCATTAAATGGGGAGAGAAAAACTCAAACAGACCTTCAAGATTCTTATTCTATTCTACAAAAATAAAGAGCATTGCTGGAATTTCTGCCATGCCTGTTTCTTGAGCTTGCCTATCTTGAACGGCTGACACTAGCAAACACCAACACCATGCTACAGTAACTCAGCTTATAGATGGTGGGGAGAATATATGTTATGTTTTCCTTGCAGGTTAAGCCTTTTCATTAAAGTTATTTTGAAGATTGATATGTGATTAAGTTTACTTGATGTGCAAAGTTTATTAGACAAAAAGCAAAAACTTCCCTTCAGATCATACATGGAGGATGATGTACTTCCCTCAGCTTTCCCCCCTCACTCACTTATAGTAAAAGTACAGAAGGACAAGCTGTATGTAAGGAACAACATTTAACTATCTCTTTTTTGGAAAGCTCAAAAGAGCTGGAAAGCTCTGGGGAGATCTGTGTTCTACTGTTATTTGTTCTACATTAAAGGAAAGGATGGGAAAAGAAAGAATCACTTCACCCCTTTGTAGCCCTCAGCTCAGCCCCAACTTTACAGATCAGAAAGGAATCCTTGTTTTTTAGAGCAAGGAAATAACCAAATTTCACTTTCAGTTCCTCCAGCAGCTCAAGGGCTGTTAGCCTGGGTTCACTGAGAGATATCAGCTCTGAAGGAACACCTCTGTGAGGATAACAACCAATTACCCTATTTAACAGCTATTAAGTGGTGTTAATTGCAAGCTATAGAGCACAAGCAGGATGGTTTAGAGAAAACAAGGGGAAGCAAGAGGACAGGATGATACAAGCATGGAGAAGCATTTTCAGACGTGTGCAATGAATTGGAATAAGCTTCCAGCTGGGATGCACATATGGTGGCAGCTTCCTCCCTATGTAGTAGATCTTAAAATGCTGCAGAATACATCTACAAGAAATAATAGGATAAAATACTAATCTACCCATCTCTATTTATTATTGGCAAAAATCTGGGATAACCAACAAAATAGGCACATTTCATAACATACCGGTATATCATAAGCATTAAGAACATTATTTTCCCAAAGTTACAATATTTTCAAAATCATATAGGCCCAAATTTTACTGGAGTTTTTGTCATACTGTGCTGTTGCAAATAAGTTCTGCATGGACAAATCACAAAAACATTAACTACTTCTGAATATGGGGTAAATTGCTGCGATGGTAATTCAGCAATGCCCCATTACCAAAAAAGACTTCGTGTCTTCTAGGCAGAGCTTAGAATTTTGAAAGTGACATTTACATCTAAGATTCTTAATTATTTTCTACATGAGAGCTCCATTCCCATGATCCCTTTAAACATTAATACAAATAATTCGTTTAAAATCTATCCAAATTGTATTGAACACACAGAAAACCTGATGCCAAATTAGATCAATATCTTTCCTAAGAAGTGCTGAAAAGCCTTGTTAGATCTGCTTTGGGTTGCTTGGACTAAGCAGCTTAATACTGTGAACAATGGTTATAAAACAAAATTATTTTTCCTCAATATATTTAACAGAAAATGTTAGTGAATTTCATGTATTAGGGAAAATCATACATGCACAATTAAAAGCATTTTAAAATGTCACTGAATTAAGCAAAAACTTCTGACATATGAAATTGATATAGGCTAGATGGATATATAAGTTGTATATTCATTTCCTAATTATATATTATGTATCAGCTGGAACAAAAAACATAAACTAACATTAATGGAAAAAAATATCATAAGACATAATCATGGATGAAGAAATGCTGGATAGTCAAGAATAAATAAATAAAAATTTCATTTACAATCCAGAAATGTTATCCATTCATCCAATCTTTTAATGAAAAAAGTCCATGTGGATGCACCCCAAGCTTAGACAATCATATGAGTGGTAATATACAACAATAGTAATATAATATAGTATATAAAATACATAGCCATGGAATGCATTTATGAATAAAACGTCTATTCATCATTAAGAAACAGTTGTCTTTGCTCTTAATTAGGGATAAAAATCAGGATGGCAGCAAAAGAGATTGGTTTCTACCATCATCTAACATTTGCAGCCCAAAATGTGTACTAGTATTCATTTATCTTTTCCTCTTATAAGTCTAAATTCTGAAAGCCAAGGACCTTTTCTTGAGAAACAAAACTTCTGCCCTTCATTCAGTCTATCACTTAACTTTTTGAAGAAATTTTTAAAAATTTAAAATACAAAAAGAATAAAATCTCCAGGCAAGTATCTGGTCACACATTTGCTAATTTTCAAGTAAACTTTTGAGAAAGTATATTTATTTATTTATTTGTTTGCTTGCTTGTTTATAGATCACATTTAGAGACTGCCCATTTCACTCACTGAGTAACTCTAGCAAATCTCTATTTTTAACAAGAATGTTTGTAGCCATTTGCACCTTAACTCATTTCCAAAATTCGTAGAAAAGGAAAGGCAGCCCTCAGTCCAGTATCCAATTATTTGGGAGAAAAACAAAAGGCAAACTTTCAGCATACTTTCCCCAGATCACAGCTGGCAATGCATTAATAGGATAGAGAAAAAAAATAAACTGATGCTCCTTCTTTGCATCTGTCTATAAAACTGGAGACTACGACAAGCATAACTTTAAGCTCTTCAAGGAAATGCAGAAAATATATCTAACAACTTGAAGAGAGGGGGAAATATTATTAGCACAGAATGTAAAGTCCAAAGTCTCTTCTCTGATTTTGCCATGTTCAATAGTCATAGCTGACTGAGAATGAAAGGACTACAGTCCTTCACATCTGAAGGTACCATGTTGGAGACAGGATTTGACTTCCCTGAAAATACCTTTAATACTTTGTTTAATGAGCCAGTCTATGTTAACTTTTCTAATCTATTATACTTGCAAATGATTGTTTAACCTTCTTATTTGTGCATAAAATCAATCACATTATTTGAGAAGCTAAGGCTTTCATTGATGGGCTTTTTCTTTGGAAGGGCAGAGGGTACAAATAGCTTCTAGTAGTAAACATTCAAATTATTACTCTGTTGGTGATTATCAGCTTATTTCCTCTATCTCTTGCCAGTAACTCACATTAAGTCTACTCAGCTGTTTGGTATTAGTTTTTTATTCATTCATTTATTTTGATACTGCCTTCTTGCTGTCAGCTAGCTATTAGTAAGAGCCGAGGTGGCGCAGTGGTTAGAGTGCAGCACTGCAGGCTACTTCAGCTGACTGCTAGCTGCAGTTCAGCGGTTCAAATCTCACCGGCTCAAGGTTGACTCAGCCTTCCATCCTTCTGAGGTGGGTAAAATGAGGACCCAGATTGTTGGGGGCAATATGCTAACTCTGTAAACCGCTTAGAGAGGGCTGTAAAGCACTATGAAGCGGTATATAAGTCTAACTGCTATTGCTATTGCTATTGCTACTATGCTTCATTCAGGAATCATTAAAAAAAGAAGCTTCAGTCTTAAATTCCAGGTAGGGATATATAGAAAGTAGTCATCATTTATGTAATTTGAGCCCAAGTCTCTCAGAGCTTTAAATATTAATGAAACAGTAAGGTAGCAGTAAAATATTTGAATATTGAGCTTTAAAAAATGAATGTAGTAAGATACTCAATTATTGTAATATTTCAATACATACAAGGATCGGAATTGTGCAAGCCATGTGACAGTCTATAGAAATGAACGTTTATTTATTTTATTTAAAACATTTATACAGCCGCTTATCTTTCAACGAAATCTGGGTTGCTACCAATCAAAAATTAAAATAACATATAAAATACTAAAACTATAAAACTAAATAGATTAAAGCATTAAAAGATGAAAAACAACAAAGACCTTGTGCCAGGTCAATCTTCTAATGTGCAATTATCCAATCTTATTCCAGCGCTTGGGGAGAAAATTAAGTCTTCAAAGCTTTATGAAAGGCTAAGAAAACAGAGTGTTCCGCAGGGCAAGACCTACTAAAGTTGGACTCGAAGAAGCAACACAGGAAAAATGTGGATGCTTCTGAACTTTGGTATTGGAGAAGATTCCTCTGAATACCATGGACAGCCAAGAAAACAAACAAATGGTTCATTGAACAAATCAACCCAGAGTTCTCACTTGAGGCACAAACATCCAGGCTCAAATGATCCTTCTTTGTATGCATTATGCAAAGACTTAGCTCTCTGGAAATGGTTCTAATGATGGGAAAGGTAGAAGGAAAGAGAAGAAGGGGTGACCACTGGCAAGATGGATAGTCACAGTAGCGATGCGTGTACTGTTGGAAGACCAAAAGGACCATGTTAGGGGCAGTTCATCATGTAGAAAACCTATTTATGTGGTCATTAAGAGTTGACAATTACTCGAGTCACTGGAGAAAGTCATGTGACATAAATTATTATGATTGGCACATAATCAAAACACCTCTAACAACCTAAAAACCAGGGGTGAAATTCAGCAGGTTCTGACAGGTTCTGGAGAACCGGTAGCGGACATTTTGAGTAGTTTGGAGAACCAGCAAATACCACCTCTGGCTGGCCCCAGAGTGGAGTGGGAATGGGGATTTTGCAATATCCTTCCCACAGGAGTGGGGTGCGAATGGAGATTTTGCAGTATCCTTCGCCCAGGAGTGGGGAGGGAATGGAGATTTTGCAGTATCCTTCCCCTGCCACGCCCACCAAGCCACGCCCACAGAACCAGTAGGGAAAAAATTTGAATTTCACCCCTGCTAAAAACAGAAGATAAGTAAGATGGCCAAAGAAGTTGATAACCTGCTCCTATTACATCACTATTTTGAATCTAGTTTACAGATGGTTTTTAAGTGTAACAATCAAATTGGGAGCACCAAGCACAGAATTGTAGCGAAACTACTGTATCTCATCCATAGCTAAGGCTCAACAGTTCTAAAGCTCTGAGCAGTCCCTCACAACCTCATACATCAGCCTTAGTTGATAAAAGATGCTCTGTGCAATTGTACTTCCAATGTTGAATCCAAGAACATTGCTTAACCACACATCTGATCCTTTGGAGAGGGTAGAAAATACTTTCAGGTAAGACTAAAATTCTTCTTAGTAAAGCTCCATATTGCCCATAATTAAACCTTGGCAGGGTTCACATATGGTAAAAATTATGAGTTTGCTAACTCTGGTTTGTTAACTATGCCATAGTAAATGATTTGTATATCATGGTAGATTATAATCTATGATTTATATATCATAACTAGCTGATACTCGTGCTTCGCTACGAAACTATGTAATGGGGCTTGATAAATTGACACTTAAAGCTTGAAAATTAATGAGTAGTTAAAAAAGGGACTGTATTATTTCATTAGAGATGGTAAGCTAAGTTTCTGTTACAGATGAAGACATTATTTGCATAGCATAGACTTTAAATTCGTCCCTCAGGACCTCCCTGTAAACAACATTCCTGGTTTTGCTCTCTGGCTGGAGGATGACCAGGCTGTCAGGTGAACTGACTCTGGAGCATGCCACATAGAACTGGCCATGGGAGAAACAGGCAGCTTCCCTTACTTGTGTTTTCCTAATCGCATCTGTAAACCTTTTCCTCCGTTTTTTGCCACTTTTCCTTTTAACTGGTGTTACAGTAGAAGGAACAGATTCGTCTGAACTGAGGAGGAAAATAAGGGGGGGGGGGGGAATCTGTCTCTGCCTACCAGCATCCATCGTTATTCATCTGGCTAGTGTGGCTTAGCTCAACTGTTCTGTAGTAACGCTGCTTGCCGCTGTGAAAGCAAAAGCGAAACTGAAACTTCTCTGCTTGTGTTTTTTATTTGGATCAGATTTCCTTTCAGGTGGGGAGGGGGGAATAGAACTCCTTAGCATCAGAGCTTGTTAATATTAATATAAGAAATACTCATGCTGCGATGGTCATTTTGAAAAATCCTTTCTTAGTGAGCACCTAGAAGCCAAGAGGAACATATGTGGCAAATTTCAAGTTTGTAGGCTTTACGGTTCTGGAGATTTCGTGATTAATGTTTGAGTGGTTTTCGCTTTTATATATATAGATAGAGGGTTCACGTGATCTGCTAAACTTGGTCCATGTCTCTTGCAGCTTTACTGGAAAGTTTCTCAAGATAAAAGAAACTCCCATAATCTGCCAAACATATTTTAGAAAGTAAATGCTACTTCTAACACTGGAATTAATGTTTGTCCTAAAGAAAGTAAGAAAAGCATACAGTACAGCTTCTCACAGGGGAATTGTTATTGCTGAAATATCTAAAAGTAAAGCCTGTCAAGAATGAATTGTTTCACTTCTTCACTGCCACCATCCATTTAACCAGGGGGAACAGGGAAGAAACCTGTTCTAATGACTCACCCAAAAGAGGCAGCAAAATATTCAATTTCTTCTCTGACAAGCTGCAGGACATTTTTCCCCAAATAGGCTGAAAATAAATTATTCATGCAGAAGGGAAGGATTTCCAATAACCAGCAAAGAGTGAACTGCTTAAAATTGAATTTTCAATGTGAACAAACTTAGGGCAGGTTATGGAACAAAATCAAGACCTTGGTAGAACGTAAGTAGTATTTAAAGTTCAAATGCAAAGATCACAGAACCATATATAAACTGGAAGCATTTCAAATAATATAAAGTTCATCCCAACTGATGATCAGTCAGACCCAGTTGCAGCTTACTATAGACTGTTTAATAGTAGAAAATACTAGTATTTGTTTTCACACATCAGTTTCCAAGATGCTGTTTTCATTTAAACAGAAAATGATTGTTAGTTTTCCTGAGGAGAAAAATGGTCTTGAATAGTATATAACCATGTACCTTGACTCAAAAATAAGTACTACCCAATTATTCCAACAAAAATCTATTTTTTTATTTAACATTGTTCAATTGTCTTTAATACAATATCCTCAATTCATCCATATTAGAGGAAATTGTGATATATACCGGTAATACACAACAATTTTCTTTATCATTATATTATTCAAGCTTATGTCTCTCTGTTCCACATTTCTCTTTTGATAAGGATTATTTAAATGCTAACAACAAAATTAGGAAAATAGCCACAGATAACACACAAGTGTATTTCTGAAGAATGATGAAATAAGATAATTTTATAAAACTGAGCACACATATCAGTTTTTATAAGTAACATCTCCAAGTTCTGTTGTTTACTGAACATTTGTTGTTTTCCCAAAGCAGCATTAAAAAAATAATAAACACCTTTCAAACTCACTTTTTAAAAACATTTCTGCTGGTCCTCTAGCTGTAAAGAACACAGAGAAAAAGCTTACTGTGAATGTTCTCAAGCTATTTCTAGGGCAAGTGAATCCAAGCAACAACATGTGCACTCAGAAAGGGAGGAGGGATTATGAATAGGGAGAAAAGAAATGATGTTTTCTGGGCCATCATTAAGAAAGAGTCTTGATATTAGGATTTGGGTCTCACACCTGGATCTGCAATACTCCAGGGAGGTGCTCTATTTAATACCTCATCTAGGACCTTTCTTTCTTGCCTCCACTCCCTTTAAAAAAAATAAAATAGAAACTTATCTATCACAAACTGCAGCGCCAAAATAGTCTCAGTGTTATTCTGAGTATTATGGGACATTCAGGGGTTTGATAAAAGAACCAGAAAAAAACCTCTGATGATATTCAACTACACTGGACTGATTTTAATGCTGCTGTTATTGTTGTTGTGGAAGTGCACATTAAAGCCTGAATTTATGACTCAATGGTCTATAAAATAACTGGGACAAATATGCTGAAAAACCTGCTCAAAGATTATCTTTATCTTTGAAGGTTCTTCCCCAATAGGGAAAGGGGTGGATTTTTTTAAATGTCTCCCCTTTAGTGTAGTAGCTATCTTCTTAAGTAGGTGTTTATATTTCTGAAAAAAAGTCCCCTGCTACTGGTTTCCCTGCTCAGAACCTGAATTCTGTCAGCTTAGAAATTACATTATTCTCCTGACTAAATTTATTTATTTTATTTTATTTATTTATTTTGTCAAGCATGTATATGATTACAGCAAAGTATAAACATTAATATGAGTATATAATAAGTACAAACATGGTTTTGAGTACATATTTTTCAAATACATGGGGACTTTAGGACAGGGACAGTAGGCACGCTGGTGCACTTATGCACGCCCCTTAGAGCAACCCCAAATTGTTCTTGCCTATCACTGATTAAACCTTCAGCTACGGTCAATCTCTTATAAATCAAATTATTCCTGTTTAAATAGTACTTCATGATACAAATGGAAGAGCAGCACACAATACATGTGTGGTCTATTCTAGAAACCATGGGTTTACACAAAGATTCAGAAACACATGTTAAGTAGTCTTGCTGTGCCGGAGCAAACTGATGTAGTTTTTTTAGTATTACTGGAAGTTTAGGGAGAAAGTATTTCTGAAGTTCAAGTCAACATTGTCGTAAAAGTTCTAGAAGACTTTCAGGGAGGCTGGATAAGTTGCTCATGGGGACTCACACCTTTCTCTCCAAGAACAGCCTTGAGAAATACATTGTTCGCATTGCGAACAATGGATATTCTCTTCCAGGATATTGGCCAATTGGGATAGGCAGCTATGTCACTGCTTTGTTCAGCAGCATATCTTATTGGAGTGGGTGGCAAACAAAACAGAAAATAAAGCAAACTTTTTTTATTTAAGATTAAAAGTATTAGAATTGTGCCCCACCTGAGTCACTAAATACTTTACTCAATCAATCAAAATTTGTCTTTAACTGGCACGAGATACATTTCATTTCTTGTCACAGGAAAAAAAATATAACTTCTATATAACAAAGTTTTTTCAATGTTCCTTTTTCACTGAGAATTGTTACAAGACTTACATAGTTAACCATAAATGACTTTTATTTTGAAAATGAGCACATATTTTCCTTTGCTGCAAAAACAAATGTTGGTATCCATGCATTATTTGATAGGAGTTTTAAGCTATTAAAGTATAAATTGAGCAAACATCTGAAAGGTCATTGCAGTTTTATAAGTACTACTTAGTAATTAACCTTTTGTTGCCTCTTGAATCAAATTTTTGGTACTAGCTCCTGTTGGAGAAGGCTTCAATAGGTTTTTTTTCCTATCACAAAAGACAGATTCAGTATTGTCTTAGAAGGAAGGTTCAAATATGAAAAGAGGACAAACTGAAAACCATGAATCCAGGGGTGGGTTCCACTTACCTTCCCCACCGGTTCGCATCGCGCAATTTTGCTTCCGCACATGCTCAGTAGCTGCAATCAGCCCGAAACACAGCTGAGGAGCTGATCAGCTGTGCTTCGGGCGAAGGAATAAAGGTCAGTATAAACCCAGGGGCAGGCGGGAGGGCCCTTTTTCAAGCAGCAGAACAGGAAAAACCTTCCAAACAGTAAAAAATTCACAAAAAATTCCCAAAAAAAGATGGCGGTGCCCATGGACCGGCACCGACCGAACCGGATCCGTGACGTCACCAGTGGGTCGTTAACAGTTCGGGTGATCCAGTCTGAACTGGGAGGAACCCACCCCTGCATGAATCTCATATTTCGACTATGATGAGAGCAGGCAAACTTCACACACTCCATCTCTCTTACTCAATACTGTCAATTGAAAAGCCCTACAGAGAGCATTTTTTCTATTCTCATTATGTCTTTTGTCAGAATTTATCAAACTAAGAATTTCTCCCATGCTGTGGTAAGTAAAATTGTCAAAATACATCTTTCTACTGCCAGAGTTTCAAATGTCCTTACTTGCTACTAGCTGACAATTCAGGATTTATATCAAAATGATACAGAAGAAAACCAATCGAACAACTCAGCCGCGGTGGCGCAGTGGTTAGAGTGCAGTACTGCAGGCTACTTCTGCTGATCACTGGCTGCCAGCAGTTTGGCAGATCGAATCTCACCAGGCTCAAGGTTGACTCAGCCTTCCATCCTTCCGAGGTCAGTAAAATGAGGACCCAGATTGTTGGGGGCAATATGCTGACTCTGTAAACCACTTAGAGAGGGCTGTAAAGCACTATGAAGCGGTATATAAGTCTAAGTGCTAGTGCTATTGCTATTGTGCCTAGCATCCTTAAATCTGGCCTTTGTTTCATCTTT
This sequence comes from Thermophis baileyi, assembly GCA_003457575.1. Taxonomy (NCBI): domain Eukaryota; kingdom Metazoa; phylum Chordata; class Lepidosauria; order Squamata; family Dipsadidae; genus Thermophis; species Thermophis baileyi. Next base: position 1,992,732 of record QLTV01000548.1, read on the forward strand.
AAAAGTGCCTCTCCACAGAGAGCAGGGGAAAATATGGAGATAATCGTGTCATCTTGGATTTTGATTGAGGAATCACATGCAGCTAATGCATGATCCAGAGGACCCTGCTTATTTGTATTTTCAAAAGCTTTTGACAAAGTTTCTTACTAAAAAAAATATTTAAAAAGCTTGACAGTCATCAGATACCAGAAAATATCTCCTCACTCCTCAAACAAGCATTACTGCAATTGGTTAAAGAACCGATAGCAGGGAATGACAATAATACACTAGTCTTGCAAAACAGATATAAAGCATGATGCTTTTTGCACAGGCATCTGTACTAATGCTTTTTAACTTGTCCATAAATAATCTAGAATTTTTGTTAAGTAGCAATTGTAAAAACTATGCAACGGCCTTTCAGGACTTTGCTCAGTTCAAACTTTAATAGCTTATGCCTCCCATGAAATCATGCACAAATAACATAATTTGTTGTTACAGCAAAGTAAGTTTGCTAACAGGAAAAGGGAGCCTCATCTTAACCCCACCCACTGTGGAGCAGCCTTTCAACAGTCAGATATGTGATCCTTCTAAGCAGCTATTGCATAGCTGAGCAAATGAGGAAGAGGTTGGACAGAATACATGGATGATCACAACTTCCTCCTAATCCCTGTGCAATAAACAAAAACCAACATACTTCTCTAGGAGAAGGTAGAGAATCATCCAGAAATTAACAGAGTGCTATTCAGATGCTCTAGGGAACCATGGAGATGACCTTGGAGAAAGCAGCCAGAAGCTTTAGGAAAATATCAGGAGCAGATGAAGCATGCATTAAGCCCAGGCAGGTGGGAGAGAATGAGAAAGGGACTCAGTTATCCCCACAACTCCCTGGTATAAAAAGAAGGCCAGGGAAAACACAGGCAGGCTTGCAAGATTCTGTTACAGGGAGTCCTCAAGACTGTTCATTTAATGATAGTTCAAAGTTATGACAGCCTCAGAAAAAGCAATTTACAACCTGTACTTATGACCCTCTCCCTCCCTCCCCCCCCCCTCACACACACACACACACACACACACACACACACAATCACTATGGTCACCTGATCACCTGATCGCAATTCGGGTGCTTGGCAACCAGTTTGCATTTACAACTGATGCAGCATTCTGAAATCATGTGATCATTGTTTGCTACCTTCTTTGCCAATTTTCAGCAAAAACAGCAAAAATGCCCATTAAGGAAGCTAGTTTTATTTAATGACTGTCATAAAAATTGTAATAAATTTGGGTCCAACTCAGGGGTGAAATGCTACCAGTTTGGACCGGTTCTGGCATCCGGGTAGGGAAAATTTTGATTGGCCCCACCCACCTGCCCTCCCCCTCCTCTCACATCTCCTATATTCTGTTGTTTATTAGCTCAGCTGATTCACTGACACTTTTTGCCACTTTTTTCCTCCCCCCCCCCAAGCAGGGAAAGGAATACTAGCTTTAATGAGATGTCTGAGGGTTCAGCCAAGAGCAATTATCACCTCGTTAAAATGTTGCAAGCTGCAAATCACTTTGCCTGAAGGAACCTACTCATTGAGAAACTGCCTCAAAAAGAAACTGCCTTTTGCTTCTTCTGGAGCAAAAGCAGAGAGCCTCTTCCAGTGAAGATTTCTCTGTGTCTTCTATTTTTCTTCCACAGCAGAACAAAAAAACCTCTTCCTGTGAAGGCTTTTCCAGTTCTTTATTCTGATTTTCTCCTGGAGCAAAAGAAAGCCCTTTCTAGTGAAGTCTTCCCTGTGTGTGTTTATTCTGATTTTCATCTGGAGCAAAATCATCTGGTGGCAGGCCTTAAGTAACAATCCCACACTTATTTTACTCCATGCATGGCCCACCCACTATTTAATTTACCACTTCTGTCTGTGCCTCTTTCCCAGCCTGTATTTTTCTCTCCCCCTCCCTCTCTCCCTCCCTCTCTCTCTCTCTCTCTCTCTCTCACACACACACACGCACACACACACACACACATACACACACTGTTATTGTATTCAATACAAATACAATAAAGCTGTATTTATTTTCTCACCTGTTTCTCAGAGAAATGGCTGTCCAGTCTTTTCTTAAAAACCTCCAGTGATCAAGCACCCAGAACTTCTGGAGACAAGCAGTTCCACTGGTTAATTGTTCTCACTGTCAGGAAGTTTCTCCTTAGTTTTAGGTTGCTTCTCTCTTTGTTCAGTTTCCATCCATTGCTTCTTGTTTTGCCTTCTGCTTCTTTGGAAAATACATTGCCCCCCTTCTTTGTGGCAGCCCCTTAAAAGCCTGTTGCCTATCATACTCTTGGGCAAAGCATGTGAGCCATTTCCTCCTTTCAGTGGTCCATGAAAGTACATCTATAGTATGTAGATAATAAAGTCGAAAAATGGTGAACAAAATTTTTACAGAACTATAGATATGTTGAGGCTGGGTGTGACAAGGAATGGCTGGGAGGGGAGGGGACAGGCAAGGCACCCCTTGACGTGAGAGACATTGAGTTGACCACGCCCACCCGGTCACATGACCACCAAGCCACGCCCACCAAGCCACGCCCACAGAACCGGTAGGGAAACTTTTTAGATTTCACCACTGGTCCAACTCAACTTACAACCACAATGACTTATGATGCAAATTCTGGCCTCAAATGTGGTCATAAGTTGAAGGCTACCTGTACTGCAGCCTATCTCAAATAAACCAGCTCTTCAACAATTCCTCTCTGTTATATATTGAATGTACATAGTTTACTGTCAGGTCCTCCATTCTGGCGGGAGAATGGAGAGCCCTGATTGGTTGATCTCACTGACAGCTCGGTATATAAAGCCGGCTGTCAGAATGCCCTGTTGCTGGAGTCTTGAGACACTCACAATAAAGAGCTGTTGTACCCAACCTGTCTCAAGCGTCTTCTGTGCCAGAATCTAACACTGGCGACGAAGGTGGGATCACAGAAGAGCTGAAGACATCGAAGACCCAGCCCAGCGGTGAACGATCGGCGGCCATTTTTCGGAGGTAATTTCGAACCGCAAGTGGCGCCAGAATGTCAGCGTTCCACCTGCCGACTCCTTTCGACTCCACCAAGGAGAATTGGGGGTCCTACATGACCCCTTTTCGCTGCTTCCTAGAGGGCAACGACCTTACCGGCCTTACCGACAATAGGAAGCGAGCATTATTCCTCAGCCATTGCGGCCATGAGGTCTTCGATACTGCTGAATCACTGGCAGAGTCAACCCCCGTCGAGACAATTCCGTGGCCAATGCTGCAGAACCTGCTCCAGACGCATTATGCCCCGGTTCCCTCTAAGGTGGTCCGGAGGCATGAATTCCGCCAGAGGCTGCAGCAGGACGGGGAATCCATAAACCAATATATGGCAGCGCTTCGTAAGGCTGCTACACATTGTGAGTTCCAGGATCTCGACGACATACTCCTGGACCAGCTAATCTGTGGGGTCCAGGACCTGAGGTTGCAACGGCGTCTGCTGGCCAAGGCGAACCTGACC
>QLTV01000548.1:2003614-2014743 GCA_003457575.1 Thermophis baileyi
AGGGAGGAAGGAAATAAGGAGTAATTTCCTGATCAAAAGACCAGTTAAACATTAGAACAGCCTTCCTCCTGGAGTCATGAATGTTGCTTCCTTGAAGATATTCAAGCAAAAATTGGACATCCATTTGTCTAGAACCGTGATGGCGAACATATGGCACGCGTGCCACAGGTGGCACATGGAGCCATATCTGCTGGCATGCAAGCCGTTGCCCTAGCTCAGCTCCAGCATGCCGGCCAACTGATTTTCGGCTCACGCGGAGGGCATTTTTGGCCTCCCCAGGCTCCAAGAAAGCCCTCCTCTGGGAGGGCAAAAAATGGGCCTACCGGACCAGAGGTATTCAGCCGGTTTGCACCGGTTCAAGCGAACCATTGGCGGAAATTTGGCCAAGGTCGCCAAACCGGCAGCAATGGCCGGCTGGCCACGCTCCCGAACCGGTCCCCCAGTCACCGCTTGCCCCACCTGCCATGTTCATCGCCGCCATGTTCTTCACGCACGTGCATCCCATTGCCTTGCAAGTCCAATGGGATGCGCATGCACGAAGAACATGGTGGTGACGGCACAGTAGCAGCTTTTTCTGCAGCCTCCGGTACTTTTCGGTGGCCTGAGGTCGCAGAAAAAGCTTTTCGGCAGCCTGCGGCCAGCTGCCACAGCTGTAAAGTGGCTTCTTTGCCAGCCGCTTTCCAGCAGTGGCGGATGGCTGGGGGCCACCGAAAACTCCGGTCAGCTTGCCTTCCGGACTCTGGACCAGCCGCCGTGGAAGGTAAGCAGCCCGAACAAAGAGGCAGTGGTGGGGGAGGAAGTGGGGCTAGGGCCGGGGCTGCTAAAGGAGGAGAAACAGGGGCGACTGGTGAAGGAAGGGCAGGGGTAGATAGGTGGAAATTCCAAAAAATTTCCTATCTTTTCCTGTGGGCATGGCTAGGTGGGGGGGTGTCATGTGACTGAGTTGTGAGTGACATCAAGTTGGCCACACCCATTCAGTCACATGCACCCCCACCTAGCCACACCCACCGAACCAGTAGCGAAAATTTTTGAAACCCACCACTGTACCGGACCCACTGGAAGTCGGGAAACAGGCCATTTTTAGCCTCCGGAGGGCCTCCAGGGGGGCGGGGGAGGCCGTTTTCACCCTCCCCAGGCTCCAGGGAAGCCTCTGGAGCCTGGGGAGGGCGAAAAACGGGCCTACCGGGCCCACCGGAAGTTGGGAAATGGGCCATTTCCGGCATCCGGAGGGCCTCTGGGGGGCGGGGGAGGCTGTTTTAGCCCTCCTCAGGCTCCAGGGAAGCCTCTGGAGCCTGGGGAGGGCAAAAAACAGGCCTACCGGACATGTGGGGGGCAATGAATTATGGGTGTGGGCACACGCGCACATGCGCTTTCGGCACCCGAGGAAAAAAAGGTTCGCCATCACTGGTCTAGAAGATCTCCAAGATCCTTTCAAAATCTATAATGTCTTGAGTCAGGGAAAGGAAAAATTGCCATGTTAAAGTCTTTCGATTATGGAAGATAGGTAGGTAGGTAGCAGAGCTGGGTTCCTCCCAGTTCGCACCGGTTCTATAGAACCGGTAGCAAACCACTGGTGACGTCATGGAGCCGGTGCTGTCAGTGCCGGTCCGTGGACGCCACCATCCTTTTTTTGGGAATTTTTTTGGGGGGAATTTTTTTGGGGGGGGGGGGAATTTTTTGCTCTTTTTTCTTCTTCTGCGAATGCGCAGAAGCCAAGTCCCCGGCACTGCGCATGCGCAAACTGGTTGTTTTTGGCTTTTTTTAAAAAAATTGGAAATTTTTGCGGCGTGCCACGCGGCGCGGAGGAAGCGAACCGGCAGCGAGGTAAGTTAGAACCCACCCCTGGTAGGTAGGTAGGTAGCTAGCTAGCTAGCTAGCCAGCTAGGCAGGCAGGCAGGCAGGCAGACAGACAGACATTTTAAAAAGAGGAAAGGCACACAAATATCTGACTACTAGAGGTGGCATGAGGAGCCATATTATAATGAGGTCAGATATCTTCAGGAGTTGTTAAAAGCTGCACATGTCCTAATTTTTGTTTTATTAGTACTGTGTTCTAATTGCTCCCCAAAGCTCTGCTGCCAAACCATGAATGCCTCACAATTGCTAAGTAGGCAAAAACAATCCCATTCAATTGCTTCTTGAATTACCCTGTTTTCCTTTCTTCCCAAAGCAAAAAAACTCCACTAAAAAGCAGCTTATCAGCAAAGACAAGCTGCATTAACCAATGAGTTTATGAAATATGTGCTATCCTTTATTCCTTTCAGTCTGTTGTTTCTACAGTTTTAGTCTGTTTTAGCCAAGAGCTGCCATTTCTGCTGTAAGTAAGGATATTTAGACTCGAAAGAAATTAAAGGCTGATGTCAGCAAGACATCTCCATGCCTTGCGCAAATATTAATAAAATGATCACCGACTGTTGCTAGCTTTATAAAAATTGGGTCACAGCTTAAAACCAAAAGGTGGCTGAGCAAATAACAGTTATATTATTTTTAGAAGAGCTTTTGATCTCAATACTAAGGTGATTGGTGGTACCACCTACAAGGACAAGAAGCAGCTTGAAGCCCAATGTAGACATGCTACGAATTGGATCTTGGAGTACAACCCACTATGAAAATACACTTCTTCAATAATAAAGAAGTGTAGAAGACTACACTTTGAATTGTAAAGATTATCAAGCCTATTGTGTAACTCCAACAAGATCTTACTGTATTGATTAAACAGATATAAAAATGTTAAGCATGTTTGTATACAGCTGTGTAGTTACGAAATTAAAGCTGAGAGGCATATTCTAAAAACCAAAGACATGAATGAACATGGATAGAATCTCTACTGATTTAATACTGAGTCTGCCATTTTTTATAATGAAGGTAAAGCATCCACCCAACCAGGGCATCTTAGCCTCTTCAATCCACCCAGGCAGAGAACGGAGTATCTCAAAAGCAGATTTATCTGAATCGAATAAATCCTTCCACAAGTAGCAAGAAATTAAACCCATAACGGGGCATAAGGAGAGTGGTCTGGGCCCAAGGCAAACATCTCAGTTGGGGCAAAGCACTAAGAGTTTTTTTGCATTTTTTCTGCCATATAGTAGTTGTCTTGATTTTTAAAACTCATATATGAGTTTTGTCATTTCTCATTTCTCATTTCTTCTCTCATTTTTTCACAAGCAAAAGGAGGAGGCACAAAGAAAAGAAAATAGACCCCACATACATAATAAAAGTATAAAAATCCTTATGGCTGTGTTTATATACCCAAATTTTTACCATTTCTTTTAAAGAATCCTTTAGAACAAATATAATCTGAAGAAAGGATATGTTTTGTGGTACAAGGAAATATTTGCAAGCATACAGCATAATATTTTCTTGCGGTTCCTTAAGGTAAAAAAATGTTTCTGATATATAAAATGTTCAAAGAGAGGTGGAATGAGAGTGGAGGGCATACCACTTATTTTCAGCCATGTTTGCATAGATCCCGGGTTTCCTTTCTAGCATGTTCATGACAAGATAAAATCCAGTGATTTTTTTAAAACAGATTTATTTTTTGTATTTTTATATGTGTTATGTATATAGTATTTCCTCCAATCTCCTCACATTTTTTCTCAATTCATTATTAGAAATTTGGCATGTAGGCCAAGAGTGTCCAATCTGTTCAAGCACTGTGTAAAAATGAATGCAAATGATTTTCAACAAGTGTGAAGGGAAAGAGAATTCTTATACTGTTTTTCATTGCAGTTATACAAAATTGCTGTATGAACCAACCACAGAAAAATGGATATTAAAGTACATTACAGAAGAAAAGAAGGCCATTTACCACTCAGCCAGTTAAACAACAAAGGAAAAAAGAAGCATGCCTCCTTGCAACCCTTTATTTCGTAAAAAAATAAAATTACTCAGCTATCAAGTTCAGCTTCATTATATGACTAAAAACCACAGGAGAAAATGAGAAAAAAATTCTTCTATTTTCTTCAGACCATGCATAACATTCTATTATATATCTATTATTTCTTTTATTATATCCCAATTTAGGATCATTACACCAATCATAGGTCTAAGTACAGAAAGATAAAGATAGATGCCAGACACCAATTATGCTTCTAAATGTTATAAATTGTCTTAAAAATGAACAGAATGATGTTCTCAAAAGTTCGTTTTTTGGGGGGGGGGGATGTTGTAGACTGAATGGAAGTCCCTTGTACGGTAGTTAGTTTGATTCCTTTTCTGCAAAGTTCATCAAACTGTCAATTTTTTCTTTACCATTTATAACCTTCTCTAGAAAATGAGTAACCATCGAGAATGCATTGTTATTGACTTCTAGGGAAGAAATGGCAAACTGAAGTTAACTCTGTTAAAAGCGTAGCTGAAGCCTGCAGCAGAATGAAGAGCTGCAAGGAGACCAGTTCTTACGACAAGAAATGGACCATCCACAATGCACCATCGAGATCATCCACGAGTTCTTCTCAAAGCTGTTCCTTATAAGAAGATCAGAAGACAGCAGTCTCCGGTGGGTTTAGTGCTCTCGAAGATATGGGAATAGCTATCCTGTTCAACCCATAGTTGGAACTTTGAAGGGCACTGGGTTTGCATATTTTCTTTTCTAATCATTTTCAGAAATTGCTTAACTGCTTTTCAGCTATTAGGACTTTTGTATCAACAAATTTTACAATACCAGGTGAATTTCTTTCATTTCTTAGTGAAAGAAGATTTAAATAAAAGTTTAAAGACTTAAACAAATTATTCTGGAATAAACAGCAATGGTGAACAAAACTTTAGTTTTAAAAGTTACAAACAGACTAGGGGTTCCAGATAAATTTGAAATAAGATTTTGAAATTAAGTATAAGAATCCTACCTGTGGGAAAATATTTTTTATTTTGAATTCTTTAAAAAAAAAAGTCTGGGTCCTTGAAGGTTGGACACTGAAAAGAACACTTAAATTTTATTTACGAATACAGAATGGAACACAATATTTTAACATTCAACTTACTGAAGGGTATTTTTGAACAATGGACCCAGAAGTTAGTTTCAAAAGTACAATACAAAAGAAACCAGCTGTTTCCTTAATATGTAAAAGGGATACATAAATAACAAACCAGGAGAATGACCTGGATAATCTTCCCATACTGGGTCTACAAAAAAGGGTTGATAAAGCTTTGAAGAATTTTGTGAGATGGGACAAAGAAAAATGGAACGACATAAAATTTTAGAACATTATTTGAAGGAACTAAAGATCAAGATTATTAAAAAATAAAAGGAAGGAATATAAAGGTGGATTATTTGATCAAGGTTAAAATAGATCTGTTGTTATCTCTGATAATTTTAATGGACTTTTGCTGACATCAGGACTGAGATGATGTTTTAAGAATTAGTTTATAGATGAGAGATGTGATATGGGAAGAATAGATCATCTGTTGTACTTTAAGAGAAGGCACTAAGTTAAAAATTGTTTCTACTATATATTGTGATGAAGGGAAGTCATTTATATATTTCTTTTATTTTTCTCTACTATAATTTTTTTCTTTCTTTTCTATTTTCTATTTTCTTTTTCTTTCTGTACCTTCTATTTTTATATTTTTGATTTGTATTCGTTTTTTATCACAGTTGTTGTAATTTTAATAAAATTACTATTAAAAAAGAGAATTTATTGCTGCTCATAAGAACATGATGGTTTGCTTCCCTTCAACAAAACCAATCTGGATTAATTTTTACCTTTCTCAGAAGAAAGCAGATCCGTTCAATGTTTCTCAACCGCTCTCGCTGTCAAAGGAAAGTGGGAAAAGATGGAGTAAAACTATACAATTTAAGAGACCTAAAATTGAACAAATCGTGTGGATCAACATATATTTTACCTGATCTCAGAAGAAAGTCTATAATATACTAGCCTCTGGTATAATTTGCATGGTACTGCCTTAGTTATCTACTGAGATCATCTAAACATATTTCAATTATGTCAAATGTTTTCACTTTTTCCCAGGCAACTGAAGTTAGTCCCAAATCTGAACTGCAACTCCCAGCATATTAGAAACTGTAGTTCAGCAGTGATTGGATAATTACAAATTTTCTACTGCAACTTTAAAGTTAGCAACTGATTCCTTGAAATTCATGCAAGGGATAAAATAAGGAGCTTATAGTTTGATGATATATAAGATGAGCTTGCTGCCACAGAGTGGACGAACTATGGAAGACAGAAACACATAATGGTACTAAAGAACATTATGAGACAAAAGCAAAGTATGTGTTTTGTGCAGGCACACTTTTTGCTTTATCTTATACTTTCTCCTTATACTGTGAAAGTCCCACCTTATTTTCTCAAAATATAGTATATATATATGTAACAACCATTATTCTTGCATGATCAGCAGGTATTTTCATGCTGCCTTGAAGTAGCTAAGCTTTTATTGCAGAGTTTAAAGGTAAAAATGTTCTCTAAAAGGAAAAAAAAATGCTTCCTTAGGATGTACAGTACAGTTGGCTAAATGAGAGATCAGCAGAAACTTGAATTGTGGGTACTTTTCTAGAAACAGCAGAGTAGATATTATAGTTAATTATAATTATTAAGCATACAAGATCTACTATCACTTACATCTTAAACTGGATCACCTTGGGGCTGAGGTTTCACAGAACTGTTTTCCCATTACATAATTTGAGCAGATGTTACATAGCAAACTGCAGGGCCATATCTATGGATGGGGTTACCACATTACGTTCTGTTGAGAGGTATAGTCCTGTACCCTATGAGGAAAGTTGCAAATCAGATCACTTGCTTTCCTGTTTTAGATCCAAGTGTGATCTGTGGCAACTTGAGTTTAAAAAAAAATCAGTGGATGACTAAACATTGGAACTGCACAAAGCATTTGAAAGAGAGTGCTTTGCTAAGCACACCAGAAATTGCAAGGCCCCCCCATCCTCAAAATGTTAGAGCAAGCATGTCATTTGGAAGGCTTGTTCAGCTCCTTTTCCCTAGCTGTCAACATGTGTGAATGCATGTGCAGCTGCTTCATTTCATTGGTAATTCCAGAGAAAGTGTAGTCAGCATATGTACACAAATATAAAGATAAGCAGCTGCACAAGCTTTCCAAAGAACACAGATTGTGGTGCTTCACACAGCTTTAATAAAGATCTATATCTGAAATATTTGAGAGCTGCTGTCAGTCAGTGAAAACAAAATTGGGAGAAGGGGAAGATAATGATCAGTGCAAGGCAATTTACAAACCTCACTAGTTTGCCATTAAATTATTTAAATACAACGAGGAAGACGGATTCCCAACTGCATGCAAAAACTGTGGGAAGTCTTAGCCTCACACATTCCCACTTCTCTCTTCATCTAGTGCATACTAGACAATATGTGCTCACATGTCAGGATAAAAAAAAATATGATGAGAAGATGCCCAGGGAGAAGTCTTGCCTGGTTATCTTGCAGCCAATTAGACCTGAGGAAGTGGACAGGTTCCTCAGTACAGTAAGCTTTGCCATCTGCTTTTTAGATCCATACCTTGCCTTGTTTGTCAAAGTGGCCTGGGAGGTGTCGTGTGAATGGGTTCTGGTGAAGGTTGAGTCTTCTTTGAGTGAGAGAGTTGTTCCTTTATCTCTTAAGAAGGCCTTGGTTCACCTTTCCTCAAGAAACCATCATTGGATCCCACCATACTGGACAATTTTTGTCCAGTGTCTCTCTCCCCTTTCTTGAGGGTGGTGGTGAAGATGGTTGTGCAACAGCTTCAAAGGGCCTTGGAGGAAGTGGATTATCCGGATCCTTTCCAATCAGGAAAGAAAGGCTGAGTCAACCTCGAGCGTGTGAGGATCAAACTCCAGACTGAGAACAGCCTGAAATACTGCATTCTAACCACTGTGCCACCAGGACTCCTACATCCCACATTAAAAAACACTAATTTCAGCTGGAGATTTTATACTCCAATTACGTCAAACAGTCCAAAAGCAAACTATGGCACCTGATCCTGTCTTGTGCATTACAATTTAAACAAAACACAGTTCCATGAATTCTAGGAAACAATGATTGCTTAAAAACAGAATATGGATGATTCAAGTCTCCTCCTGGAAGTTCCAGAAGAGATTTAAGAACTGTACAAGGCTTATATTATCCTGAACCTGAGACAGTGTCATCTGCATTCTTTGTCTATTTATTGCATTTGCATCCTCCTGCAATCAAAAACTACTCCTGATCCCTTGAGCTGCTCCCAAACTTCTTGAATTGTATGCCAGACTATTAATTGCTTCTCTCAATCCATAGCTGCAGACTATCTGCCTTGGACTGCTATTAGTAACCTTTGAAAAAATACCAAGGTTCCCCATCACTTCAAAGTTATGGAATATCTTCTGTATGAAATTGTGTGCAGATACTATTACATCTCTTTGCATTTAGAAGGTCAGCTAACATACATTTCTTTAGGCATGCCCATCTAACATTACATTATTATAATACTATTATAGTTTGTTACTCTCTCACAATATTACTTTGCCTTGTTTTTATCATGTTTTAATATTTATTTTTATATTGTTAGCCATTTGTCAACATTCAACATTCAGTAAATAAGAAGTTAGTATTAAATAATTGTATCTAGTTCATCCTGCAGGAAACCATGGTTTTATTTGACCTCCAAAGGAATCCTTTCTAAAGATTGATTGATTGATTGATTTAGCTTTTTCTCAGAGTCTAATGAAGACAGTGGGGCCACAAATTCTCCTTGAGAAGTGCACCTATAAATTATGTTTATTTATATCGCTTCTATAGAAAGTATGTCTCTCTGAAAAGAATTACAGAGCATTCAGCTGCAGCATGCAACCAGCATTAAATACCTTAGCCAATTATAGATTGCATGAATCAGCCTTCAGTTTATGGGGTTTTATTGCAGGAACTTTCATTTCTGAATCAGAAATAATTATGTCAAGACCAGGCTCACTATATTTACATATTAAAATAACAATCACTTATAGAGGGTTTGGACAGGGAGGTCAAAGACAATGGCAATCAACTTGCATATGGTTGCCAAGAAAACTATAAGGGCCTGTCCGTGAAGGCACTAGGAATAGTATTTTTCAATGCGTATTGAAAATGATAAGATTACATTTAACACTACATTTTCAAAATATAATTTTAATTAAATGTTAGTTAGAGCAGTACTTACCGCATTTGTTGGGTTGCACTGGTCTATAGGACTCTTGAAGTCTGTCTTTAACTCATCAAATGCAATTATCTACAAAAATCAAAATTCAAACCATTATGCTACTTTCAAATTTGTACTTTTAACAATTATTTATTCTTCTCATCCTGTGGTGAAAATTCTTCAAGGCAGCACACGGTGTTACTGTTTGAAAAACCTATTTTTTAGCCATAAAAATCTTACATATAAACATAAATACATATACATATATATAAACTATTATCAATATCACAATATACCAATATAAAACACACACACACACACACACACACACACACACACACACAGGTTTATTGTTTATTGTGATATTGAAAATAGTTTAGGGTATGCTAATATTCTAATGCTTGCAAACATTGGTTAATATTCAGAACTGCATCTTATTATTTTTTTATGCACAATGCAAAATGATTTGAATCCTGAGCATGTATTAGAATCCTGCATTTAACTTCTAGGCCTTAAAGCTCTTTTCAATATAATTTGCATAGATATCTGAGGTAAAACTTTGGTTGTACTTGTTGTTTATTGGTCAAAATGTAATGAAACTGATTGCTATGGCCCTCCTATTTACTAATCTATATATGGCATCATTATAACTAAGGCTGATAATCTAATCTACATCTTCTGTATCTAAGTAAAAATTGCACACAAAGCCTCGACTATAGCCATGATGGGCAATGAGGATGTACCAACTGGCAGTCTAGCACAGCCATGACATATGTAAGACTGTGACATGGAATGCAAGAGGTTTACACAATAAACAACATGAATTAATGTATACAATGTGTGAAAGGAAAATGTTTATATTGTGTTATAAAACTAATAGAAAAGAGGAATGAGGTAACAAATTCAACTGATGTTGGTTTGATCTTGGGGAACAGGGTTGATGAGTATAAATATGGAAGTGAAGCAGGGGTGGGTTCCAATTTTTTTTACTACCACTCTGTGGGCGTGGCTTAATTTTGTGGGCGTGGCTTAATTTTGTGGGAGTTGCTTAATTTTGTGGGTGTGAGTTAATTTTGTGGGAGTGGTTTGACAGTCATGTGACCGGGTGGGAGTGGCTTGACGGTCAAGTGACCGGGTGGGGGGTGGCTTGGCAGTTATGTGACTGGGTGGGGGTGGCTTGGTGATCATGTGACTGGGTGGTCATGTGACTGGGTGGGCAAAGCCAACTTGACGTCACTCACGTTAGGGTTAGGGTTAGGGTGTCTGGCCTCTCCTCGCCTCAAAGGCCTCAACGAGATACAATTTCCCTATCTATTTACTACTACTGAACATCCAAAATATACTATTTAATCCTATGTATATATGCCATATGTGTACATACATATTACACACAGGCACACAAAAATATACATTATCTACTATATATACTGTGTGTGTATGTACACACACACACACACACACACACACACACACACACACATCTCCTGGCCTCTCCTCGCCTCAAAGGCCTCAACGAGATACAATTTCCCTATCTATTTACTACTACTGAACATCCAAAATATACTATTTAATCCTATGTATATATGCCATATGTGTACATACATATTACACACAGGCACACAAAAATATACATTATCTACTATATATACTGTATGTGTACACACACACACACACACAGACACACCGCTCTTCTACAACTATACACATTCAACCTCACTTACTGCATTTGGAATAACACACACAGAGTACACTCTCTGCCACACATTTAACAATAACTTCTGTAAATTAGAACATTACACATGCCTTCAGATTTTCTTCCCTAGCCTGCACATGACTGTTAGAGCCAGGAGATGTCATGGATTGAATAAAATGTGGTGAAATTCACTTAACAACGCTCTTGCTTAGCACCCAAAATTTTGGGCTTAATTGTGGTCATAAGTCTTTCTTTCTTTCTTTCTTTCTTTCTTTCTTTCTTTCTTTCTTTCTTTCTTTCTTTCTTTCTATCTCCGTCTCTCTTT
>QLTV01000548.1:2022414-2035504 GCA_003457575.1 Thermophis baileyi
TTACAGCATCTGTATAAGTATAGTCTGAAATGTAACAGTGTCCTGTTGTAGTATTAAAATAAGGCAGCTGAGTTAAACCCTGACTTAGTCATGTTTGGAGTAGATCTATTTAAATAATTGGGAGGAGTTAGTGTGACTACATTTAAGAAAACTTTCTGGCATTAATATACTGCCATAATGTACATTTCTCCAATTCTTTGCTATTTCTATGGGTCAGGCACACATGCACAGAAATACACAGCAAACAGTGTATATCATCTGTACTGTTTGCTGTTTGCTGGGAGGCAGAGGCAGATTTTTTTTTCTTGTTTTCCACCTCAAAAGCTAGGTGCGTCTTATACTTTGGAGCGTCTTATACTCCGAAAAATATGGTATATTCTTCCCAAACACACAGACTGAAGGCAGTTTACAAAAACAGACCAAATAAAATGCACAGCAATCAATAAAAAAAATCTCAGCCACCTTCTAACCCTTCATACAATCCAAACACTCATTACATAAAAGCTATGACCAGAATTAAAAAAAAAAGTAATGTAACACTCCCACTAGTACCTCAAAAGGTACTATCTTAACATCTTCTGAAAAACTAACAAGTTGGGGACCAAATCAACCATGGGGGCACGCCGTTCCACAATGACACATCTACTACTGAAAAAGAGGGCCTCTATCTTGATCTCCTATGGCATGGGCAGATGTTCTTGAAGATGGGAAGTCTTGCAAGATTTCAAGTGGTCAAATTGTCTTTTTTGTCAATGCAATTAATTAATGTGCATTTTTTGTTTAAAACATAGTTGTGGGTAAATATTAAGAGTCTCAGGAATGCATAGATGAGGAACATAAGTCTGTGATACTCTTGGCACTAGCCCAATAAAACTATGTCTCTGAACTGACTATTTGAATTTTATTTTCATTGTGGAAGAATAATGAAATGCTAGCTCAAGAAAAGAGATTGCTGAACATAAGCCATCATTCCACTTGAAATTCTGGCTTGACAACAATATAGCTATAATTTCTTCCTTGTATCAAAATCTCATAATCTGCTTTAATTCATTTAGAGCAAGCTTTACTAATGCTTAGTCTATTTCTAAACATAATTCAGAATGTCTGATTGTAGTTTTTTCTGGTGAGACCGGTCTATCAGGGCAACCTGGTCTACCCAAATATAGGACAGAGCATACTGCTTCCATACTGCTTCTGACAAAAATAGTTTGTCACGAAAGCAACTGCCTGCAAAGGCTCCTGGATTGGGGCTGAAAGGCGAAAGCGGAAACAGTATGCTCCATCCCATATTTGAGTAGACCAGGTTGCCCTGATAGACCGGTCTCACCAGAAAAAACACTTAATCTCTTCTCTGGTATAGCCAACAAAGTGAGGTGAACCCATGGCTTAGAGGTTAATATATCTACCTAATATGTAAGTAGCCCGGGTTCGAATCCCAGAAGGGTATGGCTAGCTGACAAGAGCTAAATAGCTTGAAATAGATCTATACTGTTGTTGTTGTTAGTCACGAAGTCATGTCTGACCCATCACGACCCCATGGACAATGTTCCTCCAGGCCTTCCTAGATCTATACTAGTCTCCCTTTATTTCTTTGTTGGTAAATATAAATTCAACACAATTGTAGAGTTTTGAAATGCTACACAATCTCATTTGATTTCAGGTTTTAAAACTGACAGAAGAACCTTTCTATATGAGTTATCTCAAGTTGGAAAAACTATTTTTTTAACAAGAAAAGATTGCGTGGATTGCTTTCCTAGCGGATTGAGGGTGAATAAAGGATAATATCATGCATTCCAGTCCTTGAAGTAGGAATTGGTGCCTCGTACATGTGCTTGAGTAACCTGGTTGTATGGCTCAGGACTTGGACTTCAATGCTGAAAACATAACATGAAATTATGTTATGGAATTATGCATTCTATAACCATGGAATTATACATGAAGCTGACAAGTGAAATCAAGAGTTAGCAAAAACATGTCTGTTTTCAAGATAGAGCAAACACCAAGAGTTCCCCCCAATGGGAAAGTGCCCCTCCTGAAATTTTATACCATTTCAGTTCTGAGAAGCAAATTGAACCCTCTTCTAGTTCACCATCAAAATAGGTCCAGCAAAGGAGTCTATTATTAAAAAAATAACAAAGGCCATTGCCTATTTGCTTCCCTAAAACAGCATCAGATTCTATGATGTCATGGGATTATTTACAGTAATTAAATTTGGAATGGTCTAAAGGTATGGTTTAACTTTAACTGAACTAAAGCTGTCCTTTCATTTGAAGAGACAAATATATGTATGTATGTATGTATGTATGTATGTATGTATGTATGTATGTATGTATGTATGTATGATTAGCTTAGCTGCCTCCTCTCTGGCTATACCTGACAAGCTCCCTTCAACAGATGAAATTCCACCACCCTGCCACACTCACTGCACCCATCCTGCAATCACCCCCTCCCCAGGATCCTCAACCAGTAGCAGGAGGAGGAAGACAACGAAGGTCATCTGGGGGCAGAGGGGCCATTTGAATGCTACTCACAGAACAAAAATCTGCATCCCTACTTTTTCTGGTCTGTGAAATTTTAATTCAGAATTCTGGTAACAAAAATGACATACTGTTTAGAATATGGTAGGGCAGATTGTTAAAACAAGCAAGAAAAGAACAAGCAGTATTGTATTCATGCTATGCTTATAATAGAATAAACAACTATTCGCTTTATCTAACTATAATAGCTTCCAGGTATTATTCAGTGATCAGTGGTGGTCCTCAAAATACTAAATATAAAACACTACGTTACCAATGTTAATCCTATTATTATTTGATTCTCTAGGAATAAGCAGAATTCAAACTCCACCTTGTATCAGTTATGTTCTAATGCAACATGTAGAACCCAGTATAAATGTTCATGAAAAGCTTTTACCCAAGTACACATGTCTACTTAGAAATAAACCTTACTATATTCCATGCAGATTATTCCCAAATAGATAATTATATGATGGTAGCCATAAGCTCCATCTTGGCTTTCATACTTTTCTCTTTCTATCTGCATTTCTTTAATGTCACAAATCATCTGAGTTGTTAAGCAATTAGACTCCAGCATTTTATTTCCTAGGCCACCAAGTCAATATGCTTGTCAAATATTTTTAAATGAATTGTATTCTCTAGAAGCACTGGTAAGTACATGTCCCAGTTAGTAATTCTGTACCTTGTTTCTTGATTCAGAAATCTTTACAATCCTCCATGTGGCCCAGCATGGGTGGGTGCTTCACTTTTTTTGTTAGGAGACCACTCACTCATGAGCAATCTGCCAGAGACTGAAAACTGGCAGGGGATGGAACTGAAACCAGCTTTAAAAAGGCTCTAGAGATGCATAAATTCATTTATCCACCACCACACACAAAAAACATTATCTTATGCTTTCACTTTTAATTGCAGGAGAAGTTGCATAGCTTTTGTATGAGCAGTAAACTTTGTACATGTCTAAGGATTAAAATGAAAAACAAATTAATATAGTAGAACTTATATTTCTATTTAGAACATTCCTCCTCCCCAAAGTCTAGTTTTTGTTCTTGAAAGTTTTCCAATACAGTTTGGTGACCTATTTTAAAATGAAACCAAGGGGAGTTTGTCTATTGTTACTTATCTGCACAGGAAGAAACTATTGGATGATTACAGCCGCCATAATGCTGCATTTTAATAATTTCAGGATATTTGTTTTTGTGTGGAAAATACAAAATACTTAAAAATATGAAATGCCCACCCACTGCAGTTTTTTGCTTTAATTTGGTCATTTCTAACCTGATAATTTTAACAAAATGGCAAGAAGCAGAACTTTTGAATCAGCATTTTTAAGTAAGAGTAGCTTGGTCATGGTGCGTATACCCAACTCACTCCTGTAGTTTATATTTTACAGGAGTATTATTTTCTAATACTAAAACAAAATCTGAACAACCAGACAGTAGGACAAAAGAAACATGCCTTATTAAAAATAAAACAACTAGTTATCATAGATGAAATATCTCAAATCACTTCAAACTCTCGGCTATCTTTGGCCTTTTACTGGCTCCAATTGACTAGTCTTAACCCAATCCAAATGAATAGCAATAGCACTTAGACTTATATACCGCTTCACAGTGCTTTATAGCCCTCTCTAAGCGGTTTACAGAGTCAGCATATCGCCCCCAAAAATCTGGGTCATTTTATCCACCTCGGAAGGATGGAAGGCTGAGTCAACCTTGAGCCTGGTAAGATTCGATCTGCCAAACTGCTGGCAGCCGGTGATCAGCAGAAGTAGCCTGCAGTACTGCACTCTAACCACTGCACCACTGTGGCTCTGAATCATAGTCATATGATATTTTAAAAGGAAGTAGATTGCTTGAGTTTTACACTTCCATTCATGTAAGATCTTCATCCAAACTATTTATTAATTTCAAATTTGCAAAAAAACAATATGAACATACAATGTGTATTTATATTTATTTTTGCCAATTTACCATTTGTCTTAAATTTCTTCAAAGAAAAAATAATTACTGTACTTTTTGGGGTATAAGATGCACTTCCCCCCCCCCTAAAAGTGGGTGAAAATTGTGGTGCGTCTTATACACCGAATGTTGCCGAAGCCCGGCCTACCTGCTGGACCTCACCGTTCGGCCGTTTTTGGCCTCTGTGCGTCGCGTTTTCGGCCTCCGCATGCTCCGTTTTAGACCCGTTCCAGGCTGTGGGGATCGCCACAGACGCCAGCCAAAAATGCGATGCATGGAGTCCAAAAATGGAGCGTGCAGAGGCCAAAAATGCGACGCGCGGAGGGCAAAAATGGGGCATGCGGAGGCTGAAAATGCGACATGCGGAGGCCGAAATGCAATGTGCGGAGGCGGCGATCGGCGGCAATGTGCTGTGACAATCCCTGCAGCCTGGAACGGCTCTAAAACGGAGCGTGTGGAGGCCAAAAACGCCACACACGGCCAAAAACACAACACGCGGAGGCCAAAAACGTGACGCGCAGAGGCGGTGATGGGCTCTGGTGATCCCCGCAGCCTGGAACAGCTGATTGGCGGTATTCCGGGAGGCTGATCCAACCGCCAATCAGCTGTTCATGCTAAATCAGGCTGCAATAACATGCTGAAGCTGACCAGGCTGTTTGCTGTTTGCTGCAAGGACGCTAGCCAGATGAATACCGATGGATGCTGGTAGGCAGAGGCAGATTATTTTTTTTTCGTTTTCCTCCCCAAAAAAGGTAGGTGCGACTTATAGTCCGGAGCGTCTTATACTCCGAAAAATATGGTAGTAAGTCCCTTAAAGTACAAACTTCCTAGCATCATAGTCTCTACTCTTTATAATTCAGATTTTTATCCATTCCCCCCCCCTACATCCATTACATTTCTGTTTAACGCCTACATTGATGTTACACATACGTTTTATTGACATCAGTAACCCCTGTAGGTAGAAGAAAGATGTAAAAAAGTATGGAAACTTTTCTTAGCAGGAAGTGATAAAGTGTGTTTATCGGCTTAATGCATTAGTAATAATTGACCTACAGAAAATTAAAAATGAAAAAATGAAAGGAATCCTGTTAGGAAATTAAAACATACACTCCAGAATTTTTACACAAAGGGTAACATATGGAACAGCAGAAGAACTGTGGGTGGGACCAAGAAGAAAAAAAACACTTAAAGGGGGGAAAAAACTGCTAGGAAGTATATAAGGAAGTAGACCACAGTTCTCCCTAAGCATGGGCCAATTTTGTTATCTACTTTCTCATCATATTGCTTTGTGCTATTGGGATATAAAATTGAACAGCATGTTTCAATTTAACAAAGTATGTTAGTGGCTGCTCAGCTTTCTTCTAATGGCAGTATTGCTCAATGCCCTGTTATTTTTTTTTATTACATTTACTTTTATGTAAATTTAAATGTAAGTGATTCTGGGTGGTTTAACATAAAATATTAAAAACGTACATAAAATCCACAATATTAAAATCTTTATTTAAAACAAAGCTACTGCTGTCTTCCAAATTCACTCTGCCAATAATCCCCTGAAAGAGGAAGTTGCCTCCTAAAAAATAAAAAACTAGGAGACTAGCTGTTCCACAGAGAGGGGGCCTATTAATGAAAATGTTTTCTAGCTCTCTTAAGGACAACTTTCTTGCCACCTTCCTCATATCGACAATCAGTGTCTGCAATGTAACACTTTATGTATGGAGTTCTCTGTGCAAATGCAGATACTGGAAAATTAAAGTCCTCACCCAGAGTCTCCATTGCAAGAGAGATAATGACTACTAGCTGGATCCATCTCCCTGGTGCCACCTTGTTTGTTTTAATCTCTCTCACCAGGATGCCATGGGTTAAGTCCACAGGTAGAAGACCTAAGATCAGAACAAACCTTCCTCTCTTGAGTGTCACAAGTTCAAAGCCATCTCATGAGATCTAGTCTAGCTTGGAGCCTGCTTTCTAGCTTGGAGAAAATATGAACAATTTTATCCAAGAAATGATCAGCCGGCTGATAACAACTTGCATTAACTGGCTCTTCCAATCCATCACTCAAAGAAGAAGAAAGGTCCCTTAGTGCATCTTGTTGACCTTCTACAGATGCAGCGAGAAATTGTTCTTTTTGTCACCCTAATCAATGCAGAGTTGTAGAACTTGAGCTTCTATCTATGTGCAATAATACTAATTGCTCATGTACTACCAGGGTTCAGGGGTGAAATCCAGCAGGTTCTGACAGGTTCTGGAGAACCAGCAGCGGAAATTTTGAGTAGTTCGGAGAACCGGTAGAGGAAATTTTGAGTAGTTCGGAGAACTGGCAAATACCACCTCTGGCTGGCCCCAGAGTGGGGTGGGAATGGAGATTTTGCAATATCCTTCCCCCAGGAGTGGGGAGGGAATGGGGATTTTGCAGTATCCTTCCCCTGGAGTGGGGTGGGAATGGAGATTTTGCAGTATCCTTCCCCTGCCACGCCCACCAAGCCCACCAAGCCACACCACGCCCACCAAGGCACGCCCACAGAACCGATAGTAAAAAAAATTGGATTTCACCACTGCCAGGGTTGCTTAAAGTATTTCTTCATGTGGGTCCTTCGTGATCCCTGAGCTTGGTTGGGTTTTTGTTTTTTGTTTTGCATACTTTTCATTACCAAACTAGTAACATTATCAGTGCACATTATATTTCTTCATCTGATTCATTTTCCAGAGCTCCTCAGAGAACCAAAGAGTGGTGCAGGTTTAATGGGTGAGAGAGATCATTCAGGAACAATCCTATCTTGAACCCCACTTACCTCTGCATTCCAGAAGCTAACTAGACATCCAACTGAATTGCCTTTCAAACTGCTGAGAAATCTTCAGGTGCCATGTGGAAAACTTTTGAATTCACCAGGTGCCTGGGAAAGGCCATCCAAATTGACCCAACCACTCTGCAGAGGCTAGTAGCTCTAGTCTAAGCTACCAAGGGGTCATGAGGAAATTATCTATCCATGACAAGAGACAAATATAAATATTCCTCAATATCAGATTTCATTTAATGTCCCTCCAGTGTATAATGCCAGATGCATTGTCCATCAGCTCTGTGGCCTATGATGTTGTGGAACAAGCGTAAGGAAGGTATGGCAGCCTTAAATTCCCAAACCACCTCCAAACACAGGATGAGAAGGACGCTAAAATCATGCTCAACAACTTGGGTAAATTCGTAACTATCCCAACATAAAGATCAAGCTGGTCAGGAATACATGCTGTTATGTAATTAGAACGCTACAATAGTAGCAACTCCTGTTTATCCCAATCTCACATATTCAGTTTCACACTCAGCCACCTGCAAAACAGCATTCCTTGCAACAAACAATTATATTTGTAGAAACTCAGTGGTATTTAAGCATGCATAACGTTAATATAATTATCTGAAAATTAATATTGAAATCTCTGCTAGGTGACTCACAACAAAAAAAACGTTGACATTTAAATGAGCATGATTTGAAACTTCACAGAATACAAATCACATGTCATCACTTGAATATTACACTGAACATTGTCCAAGTCAAGCTATAGAACCAAATTTTGAAGGTGTACATATTGACTCCAATTTTAGTTTAATTTTCCCTTTCAGCAAAAGCAGAGGACAAACATTATTTTCATGTTGCTGTATAGTATGACTTACAATCTTACCAAAAATGTATCAATAAGCAAAGAAATAAATTAAAATCAATAACAATTACCGGTAGGTAATGAAGTGATCAAACAGCTGATTTGTATAATTAAAAAATTCAGTCCCAAAATTTGAACAAAAATATCTTTTTTAAAATAAACTTCTGAAAACAAGCAAAGAAAGAGGATGGGAAGTGCCCGAATCTTCGAGTAGGCCAGCATGAGTGCTGTCATTCTACCAAGAATGTAAAAGCGACATCTCTCTTGAGCTCATAGAACTCTCCAAAATGAAAGAACCATTAAGAATAGGTTTAGGGAGCTAAAGGGGCCCTTTAAGCCTTGCATAAACTTAAGATAACCATTATAGGCTTAAAAGTTCTAAAGCCAGACAAAACCAATTTTATTGGGTCTTTTGTTTGGCAGGGTTAAAGGGTGACTGTTCCCTCCATAAAATATATCAAAGCTATTCAAAATGCATTGTAAACAGGTCTTTGGCCCTCTTCTACTTTAGTAGCTTTCCCCTTCTGTCAAAAAAAAAAAAAAAAAGCAAGAAAGGGCTGTAATGTTTTCTCTTTATCAGAAAGGAGAACTAAAGTACTGAAAAAGGATTGTGTCCCAGGGCCTCTACTAATAAAGAAAAGAACTGCAGATTATTTACAGAGGAAGGAATTTAACAGTATTAAATGCCAGTATTCCATGCATAAACATAAATAAGGAATATTCTTGCAGCTCTCTAGCCAATAGAAGTTGGATATCATTGTAATGCCATATAGTGTATGGATGTACTGTATAATGCTTACACACAAGTGGGAAAATGAGCAAAACTTCCCAGAAGTTCAAAAAGTCTATTTGGGAATAAATTTCAGCAGGATGAGAGAAAATCCCCAAATGGTTAATAAAAAACTATGTTCTATAAATAGCTGTGGAATCCAGGCTTTGACAGTGAATGATATGGAGTACCATAAAGTGGGACAGTTGATTGATACATGGAACAAGAGCCCTCCATATTGTCACCTTTTCACTGAAGTGAAATATGTTTCACTTCATATTTATCCTTTATTGCCAGTTGCAGTAATTGCAAGACAGCCTTACAGCACAATCCTATTATATGTCCAATTAAAACTAAACGTCGTCAAGTTGAGGTTTACTAGCAAATGAATATAGGATTGCAACCTGAAGCACACCAAGCATCCAATCAGAATGTTTTGTAATGGAACATTTTCCGTATTTCTAAGTCAAGGTACCAATTTATCAGCACTATTTTCCTGGGAATCTGAGAAAGATTTGTAGTAGGTACAATAACCACTTCTTAACATTCTCGTCCTTAAAAAGCAGTAATTATATTGGCATCTGTTCTTTAACTTGATGAAGCCAAAATGATAGAACATGTTGCAAGACCCTTCTGCACTTGCTTTGTGACATTGCAGTGCAAATATACGAAGGGCATAGTTTGCACTGCCATGTTATGATGTATGTTTCATCACTTGCTTCTCATCCCCACACAGATTCCCATGAATAATTAAGAAGACCCTGCCTCTTAACTCTCTAAAGCTCCAGGAATGCTAGAATTCTTTAAATAGTAACCGTAGAAGTATTGCATTGGACAATATTGAAAATAGCTCGAAAGAGTCAGAACAATCAAAACAGAGATACAATGATTTTATATAATTTCTGATAAAGATTAATCACAAGACCAGATGATAAAGCTGATTTAATTATAAAAGTATTGTGTTAAAATAAACATGTTATATTTTCTCATCCTCATATTGTCTTGTTCCAAATGCATCTTGGTAATTATAAAATATTTAAAATTTACATTGACACAGCAGATAAAAATACAAAAATAATGATACAAATGTTATTGAATATATTTGCAAATTTACTTACTATACCTCTCTCTATATTCAGAAACCATTACTTTTCTTTAAAAGTAATTTTTGGGGTAGCTCTCCAACAGTAAACACATTTTTACTGCTAACAAGATAAAAACAGTTGAACAAAATGTGTTGGCTGATATTCTGCAATGAAAGAGACATGAGACTATAAGAAAATTCATGGCTCATTTCAAATGCAGAATTCAAAGACTTTTGGAACATCTGGAACTATTTTCAGACAAATGCAAAAACCTGCTTATGGTAAAGTTGTTCCCAAGGTTACAAGAAACTTCATACACTACATAATAAGAAGTTGTGTACATACTTATCATAATTAATAATTTATGGCAAATGGGAGCAAGGTGAGGGAGTTAGATATATTCAGTGGAGCTCCTGTTGCTGAGTTGCAGTAATCCAGATTACATCTATATAACAAAGATAATCTTTTCTCTATTTGTTAATTGTCATCTACTGGTTGTTCAAACTCTGCAGCCTAGTTATCATACTCCTAATTTCAATACATATTTCGTGCAGTTATCATTATAATAATATTGATATCAGGAATAAATTATGTTTTATAAACAGTATACAGTGAATTTTTAATTGGAACCATTGTCTTGAATAACATATGGTACACTACAAGATTATAGCCATAAAGTAAAGCTAAATAGGATTATATAGTTTCAGAAAAATAACATTTCTGAACAAATGACATCTTATAACAACTTTTTTTTAAATTATTGATTTCTTGCAGCAATAGCAAATAAGGTATTTCTAATTATTATTGTCTCCATTGGATAACATCATTTTTAGATATTATTATAGGGACTTGGAAACCAAGTATGTGATATATTAGACAGAAAAAATGTTTGGGCCTTCAATGTTTGGGTCATTGGCTTCATCATGTTGAAGGTACTATCAATGTATCATGATTTTTTTTTTACTAAATTTGTGTTTTATTTTCCTCAATAGAGCTCAAGCAATACAGGGCTTTTAGTTCTATTGAATCCAGCCCACTATTCCACCTGTGTATCTAATGGCTGGAATTATCCAGGTGTTAATTGACTTGATGGTATTTCTCCATTGAGTTTGGATTTTAAGATCATCTTCAGTCTCCTGATGTATTCACTACTAACCTTTTTCTTGACTTCCATATATTTGATGTTGTCAATATTTGTAATGATTTTCTTTATCCAGACACTTGATGGTATTTCCATAGGGCATCTTGATTCCTTCAATTTTCACTATTTTTCCCCTGGTGATGGTAAAGGTGACACATTTGTCCAGGCCAAAGTCTATTGCAATATACTGGCTGTATATGTGGACAATATTAAGCGGCGATTGTATTTCAGATCCTGTTTTTCCCTATAACTTCAGATCATCTAGGTAAAAATGGTAGGGGCAGAGGTTTTTGATACTTGATTGCAAACATCTATCTATTTAACTTTTTTCTCCCAATTTTTTATTTAACTTTTTTATTTTAACTTATGTATGTGGCATAAAGTAACAATGTAATATATGTCCTAAATCATCCTATGCAACTATACAACCATTCAAAATCTTTGGAAATCAAGCATATACTATAAGCTTAAATAATAAAAAGCCAATACATTTTCATATCTAATTATTGTGAAATAATCTTCAGACTCTTTCTATGTTTTCTAACAATGGATTATTTAATAATGCCATATTTTAAAACATGATTTATAATTTAAAACATTATGGTTTAAGATATGATTTATAATTTAGTGCAAACACTACCTCAGAATACAAATACTGTAGCTTTTACAGAAACAGGCTGTCAAAGAGAACATTAACTCAAATAGAGGATTACTTCCAATATCCTTGGGGTATCATCTTCCAAATTCCTATATACATAAAGAAATACAGTTGAATGTATTATGTGGCTGTAATCATTTTGTGATAAAAGTTTCTCTGCCCCCACATTGCTTAGGCACAACAACTAGGAGACGAAATTATAAATCCAATTAAGTGTGCATTTATTGTCCCAATTATAAGAGTACAGAAAGATTAGCATTTTCCTCTCCCACACTGCAGTTTTTCGAGGCAGGAAAAGGTGTGTGGGTGTGGTAATCTCTTAGTCTTCTCTATATAGAATACAGTTAACTCTGTGTGATTCTAATAGCTTTCATTCTTATGATTTGTATGCCAATATTTTGTAATTAAAAGCTGAAATATTACTTAGATCTATGATAATTTCATCAGATCTTTTCTTGCTTCTAAACTACAATAGTGAAAGTAAAGAATGAGCAATTATTGACATTTAATAAGTTTACCATGTACCCAACATTATGGCATGAGTTTTGCGACTTGCATTCTTGTTTAAGTTGCTATGTACGACTAAGTATTTAAGCATGGGCAATACTATTTTACAGGGGAGCAAACTGAAAGTCCTATCCACAACACAGTCCATTTAGAATTTGGGAAGTGGTTCAAGCTCAATAAAGATCTATTCCAAATGTATAAGGAGTGAAAATAACATCAGGGTTGAAATTCATTTCAATATTGGAATGCTTAATTTGGCAGGGAGGCAGTTTAACTACTGGCCAAGGGAAAAAGGTAGCAATGCAATAAGTTCATGCTTTGAAACTGGTTATGGCCCCAACATCACTATCCATGTATCCATGACACACTTTCACCTAAGGCAGTGGTTCTCAACCTTTCTAATGCCGCGACCCCCCCAGCGACCCCCCCGCCGCCGTGACCCCCGCCCCGACCCACCCCCTCCCCATGCGGGATGAGGGGACAAAGGGGGCATGGCACCATGGGTGAAATGCTCCCGGTTCAGGCTTGCCTGCGGGTCGCCTGACAGCTGATAGCGACGGAAGCGGGAGACTTGGCCCAGACGCCACCATTTGAGTTCTTTTACCCTCTGCGCATGCGCAAAGCATTCTGCGCATGCGCAGAGGGTAAAAGAACCCAAATGGCGGCGTCCGGGCGGGTGGGCGAAGTCTCCCGCTTCTGTCGCTATCGGCTGTCCGGCGACCCACAGGCAAGCCCGAACCGGAAGCATTTCACCCCTGCAGTGATGGTGGCACCGTCACCTCATCCTGCACGGGGAGGGGGTCGCAGC
>QLTV01000548.1:2036595-2051181 GCA_003457575.1 Thermophis baileyi
TTCTTTTTACCCTCTGTGCATGCGCAAAGCGTTCTGCGCATGCGCAGAGGGTAAAAGAACCCAAACGGCGGCAGGTGGGCAAAGCCTCCCGCTTCCGTAGCTACCGGCTGTCCGGCGACCCAAAGGCACGGCCGAACCAGGAGCATTTCACCCCTGGTGATGGTGGCACCAAGATGGCGGGCTAGCGCGCGGGGCGACCCCTGTGAAATGGTCGTTCGACCCCCAAAGGGGTTGCGACCCACAGGTTGAGAACCGCTGCAATAGATGGAAGCTAATCAAGTACTGGGTGCATAAAATGAAAAGTTTGGCTGCAGTGTCTCAATTTTTTCTTGCATTGTTGTTTGATTTCTTATTCTTAATTATGCATTCACACACATTTGAACTGAGGGCCAACTCAGTTACTTATTGGACATAATCTTGTATGCACACTAGCACAATACCCCCCCTTAAGAATTTGCTTTGTAAAAAAGAATAATTTTCAATAAGAAAAATCCCTTTCCTTATTTTTCTAATTTTGCAATCATATTTCTGTATATTCAGTAAAACTACAATGTTTCAAAAAGCGGTTTTAAAAATTACAACACTAAATGTATAAAATATAACGACTGCAGATAGTAAGTAGTTTATTTTTATATATAATTAAAATACCCAGAAATTTAATTTATTTATTTTATTATTTGGTCTATTTATTTGCTGCGTATCTCGCTGTAGGGCTACTCTAGGTGATTTACAACAATAAAAAAGAAGAAATGAAAAGAGTGTAAGCAAAACAGAAGTAAAATAATAGAACAATAAAATAAGCAGTATTGGAAAAGAAAATGAGAATACATCAATATGGTAATAAAAAGATGGATGGGTTGAGAGCAAAAATGGGGGGGGGGAGTCTGCCAGCAGCCCCCTCTAGTGTGGAACTTCCTCATTTGGACCTCAGGCCAACCAGCAGCTCTTCAGGCTCTTGCAGAAGGATAGGATTGGGGGGGCAGATCTTACTCTAGAGCAGTGGTTCTCAACCTGTGGGTCGCGACCCCTTTGGGGGTCGAACGACCCTTTCACAGGGGTCGCCTAAGCACGCGCTAGCCTGCCACGCCCCCTTTGTCACCTCATCGCGTGCGGGGAGGGGGTGGGGTCACGGCGGCGGAGCGGGGGTCGCGGCATTAGGAAGGTTGAGAACCACTGCTCTAGAGAATAAAATGTTCCAAAGGGCAAGTGCTGTGGCAGAGAAGGCTCTTCTTCTGGCTAGTCACTGGATAATCACTTCCAATAGTCAGATTTCTTTGATCAACAGGATCTGTAGTTGGCCCTCTCTGCCAACGTGACTACGATGGGCTTGTCTTAGGGGGATGACACGATTCAGCAGGTAGCTTGGACTTATGCCATTAAGAGCTTTAAAGGTCATAATCAACAGCTTGAACTGCACTCAAAAGTAGACCAGTAGCCAGACAAGTTTATGGAGCAGAGGTATAATATTGGCCATCTTAGGGGCCCCAAAGCCTGCTCTCGTTGCACTTTGCACCAGATAAAGCTTTCTAATGGATTTCAAGGATAGCCCAATGTAGAGTGCATTGCAATAGTGCAATAGTGCAGATGAGAGATGACTAGGGGGAAGGAAGGAAGGAAGGAAGGAAGGAAGGAAGGAAGGAAGGAAGGAAGGAAGGAAGGAAGGAAGGAAGGAAGGAAGGAAGGAAGGAAGGAAGGAAGGAAGGAAGGACTTAATAAAGAATTTATTTAAATAAGAACTTTTATTTACGTGTTATAAATTTCAAAAGGAATCTATAGCTACAAAAGGCTGAACAAAAGATAATGGTTGTTTTAAAAGCAACCTAGGATTCAATAAAACTAATTTTAAAAATACATTCTAATTACGTAGCAACATTTCTGTATATTTTTGATTAGAACTGGTTGCACAAGTGCTACAGTTAAAAATCTGCAACAATATTTATATGTATTCTATAATGTGAAAGAGAACAAAAATGTAGAAAGTCACCTACCACACTCTAATATAATATTGATCAATATTTTTCATACAATGTATGCAATATTATGATAAGTTGCAGCTTTTAAAACTCATAAAAGCACAAAAAGGATTTAATGTCTCTGTACTTGCTACATAATCTGAAATATGCTTCCAGAGACATATTCAGGTTATGCTAAATCTGTATGCCTGGCACCCTTAATATCAGTCTGGTACACAATCTTAATGGCAAATCAACAGGATATACAGTTCAAACAAGTGAATGCTGGAACTTATTTTGCAGGTTTATTTCTTTCCTTTTGATTCAATGCTGCTTCATGTTACAAGAGGATAAACCTAAAAATTACCAAACAAGAAATATTGTGTTTTGAAGAAAAATACACATAATGTGTGGGGAAGAGAAAGAAATGTATTTGAAAAAGAAATACAATTTTCTCTTATTCTATAATTAATTGTATCATACAAGTTACTCATCATAATACAAGTAGTCTTTGACTTATGAACATAAGTGGGACCAAAATCTTGGTCGTTGACTGAAGCAGTTAAGCAAGAGGTCATATGACTGCTTTGCTCAACTACCGCATTCTTAGCACTCCCAAGTGCAGTCATTAAATGATGTTGCAGGTTGTTAAGCAGACAGAATCCCAAGGAAGGAGTGTGGAGCACCTCAAAGGGCTGGGGAAAACCCTGGGAGACTTCGCATAGGCTGCATGCTATCCTCCCCACCAAGATCCAAGCAGGATTTTCAGCCCCTGGATCAGGGGTGAAATCCAGCAGGTTCTGACAGGTTCTGGAGAACTGGTAGCGAAAATTTTGAGTAGTTCGGAGAACCGGTAGCGGAAATTTTGAGTAGTTCGGAGAACCGGTAGCGGAAATTTTGAGTAGTTTGGAGAACCGGTAGTGGAAATTTTGAGTAGTTTGGAGAACCGGCAAATACCACCTCTGGCTGGCCCCAGAGTGGGGTGGGAATGGAGATTTTGCAGTATCCTTCCCCTGGAGTGGGGAGGGAATGGGGATTTTGCAGTATCCTTCCCCTGCCACGCCCACCAAGCCACACCACGCCCACCAAGCCATGCCCACAGAACCGGTAGTAAAAAAAATTGGATTTCACCACTGCCCTGGATGTAACATGCACTGGGACCCCCACTGACACCCCCCCCATGGCACCCTGCACTCCTTACCTTACTGCACTGCCTCTCTGCTCAGGGACTGAAAATTCTGCTTGCATTTCAGCTCCCTCTTGTCTTGGGGACTGACTGAAAGAGCTCCCTGTTAAAGGATTTCAGCTCCGTGCAAGCAGGCACAAAGTGATAATCCTTTGGCAGGAAGTTCTTTTAGCCAGCCCTCGGAGACAAGAAGGGCAGGCGGCAGGCAGCAGCTTGCAAGCACTGATTTTCTAGGGAAACTGTCAGGAAGTTTGCAAATGGTGAGCATATGATTATAGGACACTTGCCAAGCAATTGTAAGTGCAAAAGGTTGCTAAGCAACCAGATCACAATCACATGACTGCAGAGGGAGAGGGGACTTTGTGACATTTTGCAACAGTCAGGAGTGCTTTACAAGCTGTAAAGGCTGTAAAGCACCCCTTACAGGGCTGTTGTTAATTCAAACTGTTGTTGAGCAAAGGGTCATAAGTCGAGGACTACCTGTAATGAGAAAGGGATATGTTTATGTTACAGTACAGAAGAGTAATTGGAAATATCTTCAAAGCTCAGATGAGACAAGGAACTTGAAAGTGGAAAACTTGAGAAAGAAAATTTCAAAAATTAGGATAGCTTGACAGATAACAAATCAGAGGACACAGCATTGCAAAACAAATACTTAAACGTCTCTCTCTCTCTCTCTCTCTCTCCCTCCCTCCCTCTCCCTCACTCCCTCACTCCCTCCCTCTCTCTCTCTCACACATACAGTCTATATAATTATAAGCTGTCTAAAGTGCCATTTTTTTTCAAAAATATCTCTTTGCTTTGGTCCTGCATAAATAAACTAATGTCATCTTCCTTAAAGCAGAAAATGTCTCCATTTATAGCAATGCATCTAGTTTTTATCAAATTATACTTATAAGGCCTAAGTGCAGTTTTTAACTGCTATAGTTTGGTATTTATGGGTGACACTATGAGTTTAATTGGGTCATTATATTCCATATCTATAATTATTTTATGAGATCTTGCATACTGTCTTATTAGTGCTAAAATTCTACTGTAAATGTGATGTAGAAGTCAGGTAGCACATTACTAAACAAAATTATTTAAAGCAAGTTAAGCAGTGGTGAAATCTAAAAAATTTCCCTACCGGTTCTGTGGCCTTGGCTTATTTTGTGGGCATGGCTTGGTGGTCAGGTGGCCGTGGCTTCAAGTGGGTGTGGCTTGGTGGTCAGGTGACCAGGTGGGCGTGGCCAACTTGTAAAATGTGGTGAAACTCACTTAACAACGCTCTTGCTTAGCAACCAAAATTTTGGACTCAATTGTGGTCATAAGTTTTTCTTTCTTTCTTTCTTTCTTTCTTTCTTTCTTTCTTTCTTTCTTTCTTTCTTTCTTTCTTCCTTTCTTTCTTTCTTTCTTCTTCCTTCTTTCCTTTCCTTTCCTTTCCTTCCCTTTCCTTCTTTCCTTTCCTTTCCTTTCCTTTCCTTCTTTCCTTTCCTTTCCTTTCCTTTCCTTTCCTCCCCAAGAACGCTTCTGAGTCTCACTTGGCACCCCACTCCCCAGCTCAGTGTTGACCCTCCTCTCCCCCAGACCCACCGAGCAGAGACCGCCTCCCTCCCCATTTCATCAAGAGCTGCGGGAGCTGCAGAATTTTTCCGACGTCTCTCTTGCTGCCCCCCCAAAAATGGGGATTGCCCCCACTGCTGCCGCAGCCAGACCTCGGTGCTAAAAATACATACTGCTTCTGCCTGGGAAACGGCTTGGAGACAGCTGCTGCAGCGGGCTGGGGGAACATTAGGGTCACCCTGATGCGGGGAGAAAGAAGGGGGTGGGGGGGCTGGGGGAGAGCGCCAGATCCTCGGCCCCAGGAGGATGGCATGCAGGTGGGTCAAAGCAAGGGTCGCTGCCTGGCTGGGACGAGCCGGAGCAATGCTGGCGGGCAAGGGGAAGCCTCTTTCCGGCTCAGCTCTGCCCCACTCCCGGTTTCGTCCTCTGAGGCTTCCCGCAGGAGCAGGAAACGCCTCCTGCCGAGGCATTTTTGGCAGCAGCGGTGGCGGCAGCAGGAGGAGGAACGGCCGCCCATCCACAGCTGGCGAGCCAGGTCACTTTGCGTGAGGAGGCGGCGAGGAGCCCCGCGGTGGTGTCGGGAGGCCAAGCAAGCGGTAGCAGAAGTAGGGGCCCCCAATGGAGGAAGAGGAGAAGATGGTGGCTGCCGCCATTGGCGAGGAATGGCAAGGTGTGGCGCAAAGGAGAAAAGCCTGGGCTAAAAGCAGGGACTCCTGGCAAGCGTCGGAGGCTGAGCGCCTGTCTCCAGAACCAATGGATCTGGCCGCTGAACAGGAGCTGTGCAGCGCCAAGTTGTCCTTGACCGCGGAAGGAGGTCAATCTCTTCGGGCGGTGAGTCACTCGTTCTGCCCTCCCCACGGGTAGCAAGGTGCAAAAAAAGAAAGAAAGAGCGAGCCTTGGCGACACTTGAAAGTCTTTTTAAGCACAGATTTATACTCAGTGCTTCCTGCATTCTGATGCGCGAGGCGAGGATGGCGCTTCTGTCAGGCGTTCGATAACATTGGTGCCGCCAGGGCTAGCCAGTCGCCATGCTCTTTGCCCTCTTTTCAGGCCGAAAAGCTGCCGGACACTTTAGGGAGAGGGATTGCTGCCGAGCGCGCTCTCTCCTGGTGCAACTTACTGAGCGGATTCTTCCCTGCCCCTTTCTGTCTCCACCAAGGGCCGCCCGCTTCCGAAGTCTCCCCCCACCTCGGCAGTCACGCTCTCCCCCTTTTCGCACCTGAGCTTTCAAATCATATTTGCTGCTTCTGAGCTTTGGGTGGCTCCCTCCGCGGAGTCCCCGGGCAGCTAAAGTTCAGGTCGGGGCATAGATGGATCGGAAAGGGGCGGGGAAGAATCCGCTCAGCAAGTTGTGCCAGGAGAGAGCGCGCTCGGCAGCGATCCTTCTCCCCAAAGTGTCCGGCAGCTTTTCAGCCTGAAAAGAGGGCAAAGAGCATGGAGACTGGCTAACCCGGCCGCCGCCCCTCTCAGACCCAGAGCAGCAGCAGCTGCGTCTCCACCAAGGGCCACCCGCCAACCCACTGGCCGGGCCGGGCTGGATGCCGACCTCGGGAGGCAAGCAGGCATGGGGGACTGCCGGGAAGGCTGCTAGCTCCCTTCCCTGCAGCTGGCCTGCCCCGACATGCTTTCCTGCCTTCCATGTGGCCTTCCGCTTGCCTGCCTTCGCAAGCTGGCCACGGGGACACCGGGAAGGCCGCGTGGAAGGCAGGAAAGCATGTCAGGGCTGCAGGCCACGGGGAATGGAGTAGGGAAGGCAGGATGGGACGGTGGGGGGGCAGGGGCAGCTAGGAAGGCTGCGACTTCGCAGGCTTACCTGGCAGGCAGATCAGGGGCGTAGCGCTTCAGGCAGGCAAGCTGCAGAACAGAGACTGGGCGGGGCAGGGCAGGGAGAGCGAGCGGCGAGTGAGGGACCGGTTCGGGGGTGTGGCCAGCCAGCTGTCACTACTGGTTCTCCGAACCACGGGCGGCCACTGCTACCGGTACGCCCGTACTGGTCCGAACCGGTAGCATTTCACCCCTGAAGTTGTTTACTTTGTTTCAGTTATCCCCATTTCAACAAGCAGATTATTTCAAGAGCACATTATTCTGTGTTTAGATGTCAGTATGGGCATACAATCATAGATTATTTTTCAGAACAATCCAAAAGCAGTAATGGAACATCTGTCCCATTATAAATTACATTATAAAACAAGTTTTCAGTTTAAGAATTGATTTAGTGTTGCTACATTTTCCCCTATTGTTCTCTAGCAGTGAGTTTGCTTTTTCTTGGTAGCACACATGAACCAAATGGAGATCAAGCAAGCAGATCTTCAAACTCTAGAGCACCGATTAAAAACACATCTTTCAACCATAAAATTCTTACAGTTCTCTGCTTACTTTCCATGATGCTCGTGTCTTTCCTATTATGTCCAGCTTTCATTCCCATAGATACCATAGAGTGGCATTTTGAAGCATTCAGTTATTATAGTTACGTCTTTGACTGCAAGAAAAATTCAGTAGCTAAAAGAGGCAGAGCTTTTTTGTCATTCAAATTCCCCGAATCGCTATAATAGAAAACAAAATGGAAAGCCTTCATTTGTGGGTCACTATACCCTTCCTAGCATCAAAAGGAGAAACCTGTGTAGAGCCTATGTTAATCTAGTGGCTATAAATCCCACTAACTCTTGGTTACATTTTTACCATTTCAAGCAGTTCTTCATTTCTTATCTGTCATATGTTTGCTCCTTTATCCTCTGGAGATGACTTGAAGTATTTCAATATCTCAAATAGGACAATGAGTAAAAATATTGTATTAAATAAATGACTTGCTGCCTTAAAATAATTAAGTTTGCTTTGAATCAAGCATGACTCCTGGTGATTACAGTACAGTACAGTACCGGTATATGTAATTTGCTTGGCAATCAAGTCTACATTCTTGAGCTTTCTAATAATCACCCATCCAAGCACTAATCAGATCTAACCCTCCTTCACTTTTTAAGACCAGCCAAATTTTTCTAGGTGCTGCTCATCTCCTGTTGACCAAATCTACACATCCAATCAGATTTCTTAGCAACAATATTGAAATAATTTCCCACTGCCTCCTTTCAGGACAGGTTAGAATGCAGTACTGCAGACTAACTCTGCCCACAGCCAGGAATTCAGTCCTGACTGCTGCAAGGTTGACTCAGTCTTCCATCCTTCCGAAGTTGGTAAAAGGAAGACCCAGGTTGTTGGGCACAATATTCTGTTGTTAACCGCTCAGAGGGTGTTGTAAAGCACTATGGAGTGGTATATAAGTCTAAATGCTGTTGCTATTGCTACTGTCATCTGCTTTTCCAAATCTGCAATTTTTTACAGTTTTTCATTTTCAGTAGTAAATGTGAAATTGAAATTTTTGTCTAAAATTTTGAGTAGCCAACTGCTATTGAATATGCTGAAGTATAATATATCTAAAAGCAGAAATTAAAACATCATGACTTGCTATTTGGGAAGATGTTCCAATATGCTTATACAATGAACGAGTATAGAATTTTAGAAAAATAAGATTGGTCTCTGTTATGATTTTACTTTCAAACAAAATGATTTCTTTAAAGATGTTGTTTATTCTGAGAATTCTGCATCAATGCGAGAATTGGCAAAGGCGGAACATACTCAGCCTACCCACTGCCTGTATCAATTGTCAGAACAAGATGTCCCTATTCAAAGATATTTATAGGACTTAAGCACATGTCAGTCAGAACATATAAATGCTTACTCTATGTGATAACATAAAGCAAGTACATTTAGTGTTTAGTCATTTCCTGATATGAAGAGCACCTTGTCCAACTTTCTATGTGAAAATAACAGTTGGCAGATACTAATTAAGAAATTGTTAATTACAATCACATTAAAGAAAACAAAAGGGGAATGGATGTAGTTTAGAACGCCTTGAGGAGAAACACCACTACAATGACAACCTAAGAGCTATTAATCTAACTGGCAATGTAATTCAGCCATAAGTAAGGCACTTGATACAGCAGGAAGGAAAAAAAGCAATGTGACACCATATTCAGAATAACAACAGTGTTTCATTTTCCATAGTCTCTTGATAAATCTGAGTGGGCCTGATACCCCATACAGTCTTCTAAATTATAGTAGTAATGTATTCGGCAATGATGGAGAAAGACCAGTGTACCACATTTGTTCAGCTAGCACAATAGGCATCAAACTAACTTCTCCTCATTTTGGAATTCAGAGTGGGGGAGAGAACATCCCTTCAAGACTATAGTAAAAGACTATTTTACTGATTTATGAGAATGTTTATAAATATGTTTATAAATGCCTTAAGCAGGGGGTTGGACTAGAAGACATCCAAGGTCCATTTCCAACTATTTATTCTATTATTTGTCCCCTTCCTCCTTAAGCAAACTTGTTTGAAGAGCTTCAGAAATTCAAGTCTGGATAAGGTATTGCCAAGACATCCAAATTACCTTGACTGTTCAGTAACCATACCTTAAGGCTCTAACACCCACTTTGAAATGAGAAAGGAAATAGAGAGCTGCATTAGAAGCATAAGAGAAGAAGAAAGGGGGACTGTTCTAGGTAATAACTGTTCTGGTTTGAAATTTATTTATTCATAAATAAGTGGTTGTTTCTTCACAAATGCATGGCACAACATAGGAGAACAAAACCACTTCACAAATGCATGGCACAATACAGGAGAACAAACCATCAAGACAGGATTCAGCAGTCCATCTGCATCTGAAAGACAAAGGTCACTTTTTTGAAGACAGCAAAGTTAACATTCTGGATAGAGAAGACCTCTAGAATGAAAGAGGGGTCAAAAAGGCCATCTATGTTGAAACTGAACAGCCCTCTCTCAACAGAGGGGGAGGGATACAACACCATCTATCTCCTGTCTACAACATAGTCCTTTCAGCAGTCCCAAGAAGGCTCCACATCCATTTGCACTGTGATTCAGGTGACTCTGTGGTTACAGATAAACCACAGTGGCCTCAATGTCTCTCAGGGTGCTAATGACCAGAAGTCTGCAAAGAATATAAATCCTTCCATTCCTCACCATTCAGTCAGAACTGAGAAAGCTTCTTGGATGAGAAGTGAAACATTTTCAAGGAAGAAACCAAGAAAGTTCATTTGCCCTTTGGAAAAGCACCTTTAGGGCAACCATGACCTGGATGATTGAGAATCTCCATAGACATACCAAGAATGAGTTTGTGACAAGTATAGTAGGATCATATGTAGCCTTTCATGCCAAAGTGTGTGCTCAAGTAAAAAGGAACCATGCCCTACCAGCATTTGCATACACATGACAAGGAGAAACTCTATGTACATCTGTCCATGCTGCTTCATGCTTCTGTTGTTCCAAATTAATACACAACCACTTAGGTAGTGCAACTAGAAGGCACTCTCTTATTGCCTGCTCTCATTTACTGAATAGGAAGGTGTGTTCTGAACTTGTAGCTGAAAACTGAGCTCCTCCACTGAAAAACATTTTTGGGAGGAGTCCTATAATTTCTAACTGATCTATCTCATGCTTGAGTTGACTAGCAGTTAAAAGATTCCAGTTTGGTCAGATCCCAAAATGATCTCCCAGACATATAACTATTATGTGTGAATGAACTTCTGATCACCACAATACAAAAAAGGGGTTCAGACTGTGGAAAGAGTGCAGAGAAGAACAATAAAAATGATAGGGGGCTGGAGGCTAAAACATATGAAGAACAGTTACAGGAATTGCGTATGTCTAGTCTAATGAAAAGAAGGACTAGGGTTAACATGATAGCACTGTTCCAATATTTGAGGGGCTCCTACAAAGATGAGCAGGTCAAACTATTTTCCAAAACACCAAAAGGCACAATAAGAAACAATGGTTGGAAATTAACCAAGGAGAAAAGCAACCTAGAACTAAGTAATGATGAGAGCAATCAACCAATGGTTTGACTGCCTTCAGAAGTTGTGGGTGCTCCATCCCTGGAGGCTTTCAAAAAAAGACTGGACAATCATTTGTCTGAAATAGTACAGGGACTCCTGGTCGAGCAGCGGATTGGACTAGAAGACCTCCGAGGTCCCTTCCAACTCTTATTATTCTAAGTTCTCTGTTCTAAGTGTGGAGGAAAGTTAAATGCATGGACTTGGGGGAACTTGTAGAAATGATCTACTCACATGCCAGATGGCGAAGAAGATCAAAGCAGCGCACAAGACCAGGGAGAGCATGTAGCAGAAGGCAGCAAACGTGAAGGCCATGGCGGGACCAGGAGAAGAACCTCGTGAAAGCGGCGCGCCTCCAGCCTATTTTTGGGAAGCCAAGAGATTCTCGAAGCAAGGCGCGAAGAGCTTCTTGTTTTCCAATGAAAGGAGAGCTCCAGACAAATTCGCTTCGCAAAACTGCCCTGATCGGAGCACAACGAGGTCCGGTTAGACGTACCACAGCCTAGTTCTGGCTTTTGCCTTTCTCTCTTACACCTTCCGATAAGGCAGCAGCACATGAAAATAGGGCACCTCCAGAAATACTCCGCATCCAAATGGGCGACACTTCGAAACCATCCAAGATGAACCGACAGTGAGAAAGAAAGAAGGGGGCGGGATGATTCAGAAAGCAACCCAAAAGCCAATTCTCCCCAATGGAAAACAAATGGACTCGGGAGGGGGAAGGTCCCGAGCACCGAATTTCTCTGAACCCGTGAGGGAATCCGGGCGAAAAGGCGACTGGAGCGGCGGAAAACCGGTCCGCTCGTGGCTTTTATCTCCCGGAAGGAGCGCGCGCATTCTCGCTCATGGCAGGAGCCTCCGGCAGGGGAAGAGCACCGGCTCCCTTTCCACCTTTTCTCCTTCAGCAGAAGTTCCTTTGTTCGACATTCACGAGGCGAAGAGGTTCAGTGGCGTCATTCCCCCCCCCCCATTATCGCCTCCGCGACGGACCACGACGAAAAAGGGAGGGGGGAGAGGGACTTCTTATCATCCCCGCACCCGGCAGCCGATGCCCGCCGGTTTGGCAAGAAAGCAGGGAAACCAGTCCACCTGCTGCTCCCTGATGCCTCACGCCTCTCCAAAGGAGCAGCTTCTCGCCTCCCACCTGCAGCGGCACAGGTAGAGGACGCCGTAAAGTGGAGCCCGACCCCGCTCGGGTCCGCGCCAGTTGGGCGCCTCTTCTCGGAAGTCCGAAAGAAGCAACAAGGGATCAAGACGAGTCTCCGCTTGCGAGTCCGCTCGCTCTCTTCCTGAGGGGCGAAACTTAACTCGCGCCCTTTCTCTCTGGCACACAGATGGGGAAACTGCGCCAGCCTAGATGGGCTTCTGAGCCAAGTTAACTGTTGATCAACGCTCTTCGTTTCTTCTACCCACTCGAGGCCATCTGCCGCCGTCCCTCGTTCAGAAAAGGAAACGGGGGGATCACAAGGGCAGGGTGGATTGAAATGATGTTTCACACATCCTTCTTGGCAGGCAAGAGAGAAGTGGGAACTTGCTTTGTTGAAGGCTGCTCTTTTCCTCCATGTAGTAGACAAAATAATGTCAAGACCCACTAAGGCTCGGGTGGAAGAAAACATCTTTACGTTTTATTTTACTGAGATTCTATTTTTCTATGTTTTTAGGAACTTGGTTAGCTTTTTAAAAAAGATTTTATTATAGTCGATTGCCTTTGCTAAGAATTAATTCATGAAGAAAGTTCCATTGCACACCTTACTGATCATAATGCACTTTGTATTGGGATTTTACTAAAAGTAGATTTTATTAAATTATTTAATATTTATTGATCTTGTTGCTAGCAATGTTTTTTGTTTTTTTTAACTTTCAGAAATATAGTCATGGAAAAGGATCTGTCACATAGAATGCTCAACTTTGCTTGGATCCACCACATTCAATGTACGTCTTTGTCATCTAATGTTCATCTTTGGGCTTCCCAAAATACTGATGCCTCCAAATTCCTCCAACTTTTTCAGACTCGAAACAGATCTTCATAAATGTTTGTCTATGTTTGCTTGTGCCTCTACAGAATCTATTTATCTTGGATTCAGACATAAATTTTATTTTTCAGCTCTGGCTGCATGGATTGTGAAGTTAGTGCATTTAATAATTTCACTATTTGACTTCCTCTCAATCATCAAGATCCAGAAATTACAAGACTAAGGTTTTCTACTATATAAATTACGGTATGCTCTAGAATTTAACATACCAGAACAATCAAATTGTGGCAGCGCTCAAAA
Source organism: Thermophis baileyi (assembly GCA_003457575.1). Lineage (NCBI taxonomy): Eukaryota > Metazoa > Chordata > Lepidosauria > Squamata > Dipsadidae > Thermophis > Thermophis baileyi. The sequence goes on from QLTV01000548.1 coordinate 2,049,456, forward strand.
GTTCATTCTGTGTTGTTCACAAAGATTTTCCAGTTGTTTAGTTAGAGCTTAAACGGGCTCTATTTCACATAACCTTCTAGGTGCAGCAAACAAGCTACATAAATTTAAAACTAAATGCGATATACGATAACAACAAATCATGGCAGAGGATCAAATTGTTATATAAGCTCCTGAATTATGGTTTTTAATAGGACAAATTGTGCTGGAATCACCCTTCAGCTGATACCACTGGCAAAACTAGAATATAGGCCTGAGTGGCAGTAAAAGTATTCAAGTTCTCTAGTCTTATTCTACTTGTTTACTACTTACTAAAGTTATACTTCGGTTAATTTCCTCAATACTGAACTATTTAACAATTAGATCTAAACCATTATAGAGAAATCAAGTTCAGCCATTACATGGTAAGACCTGATTCTAAGATACCTCCTTCTAACAGCTTTGATTTCAAATAATCAAATTTGACAGCATTGTTGTCTAATAGAATAGGGTTCATCTGAATTCATTGACAAGGTCAATTTATTAGTTAAGATGTATCAAACTAAAAGTAATGTTTTAAACAATGTTAATTACATCTTAACCAACTATATCACGGGTGTCAAACTCATGGTGTCACGTGACGTTTCATGACTTTTTTCCCTTCGCAAAGCTGGGGTGGGTGTGGCCTGCGTGTGACACATCCGGCCCACAGGCCGCCAATTTGACACCCCTGAATTATATTTACTTTCATCTCCAATTTTTCAGGTCATTGATTGAATAAATATTATTGATTGATTCATTGATTGATTCATTGGTAAAATCAACAAATTAATAATTACCCAGAGAATTGTTTGCTAAAAACAGCATTATTAAACAACTCCAAATAGCATGTTAAGTATTACAGATATGATGAACTTTAACAATTATCCTACCACAATAACTACCACAAAACCTAGAACTATGTATACAATACATAGAGTTCGTTTTGTTTCTTTATATCTGCAAACATCTTTACATCTTGTTTCCTGCAAATTGACATAAACGTGCATCACACTGCATTTTGACATAGTTCAAAAGAATTCCAATACAGCCTTCAAAGAAACAATCTTCATTCATACAGTGTTAAGTTACATTTCCATCAGTTCCTAAATAATAACCATCCACATTAATATGGATGAAAAACAACAGCTGGGCTGTGGATAAACATTCTGTTTGGGAAGTAAATCTATAGTACGACTAAAAATATAATATACTAGGTTATGATAGCAATGTAGTATGAAAGCTATTGTTATTTGCTGACTCTCTATAAACATAGTTTATTTGTAAATTTTGTATTTGTTTATTGAAACCACCTTTAAACCACCTTTCATCTTTGCAAATAGAGTTAACTATGCCCAAATAAGATTTCAGCTATCTAATAAATGCATTTATATTTGTTTGTATCCATTTATGTATACTGTTTTAACCCCTGGTTTTATCAGTACGCCACCCAGAGTTACCTTGTGTGAGATGAGAGACCACATAAATTTAATTAATAAATATAGCCCCAGCACATAATTTTATTTGTGGTAAGTAGGATAAAAAGTTGCATATTTTACCAGCAGGCTATAGCAATTAAAAGGTAAAGGAACACAAATTGTTTAAGGCAAAGAACAAACTTGGAGCCAGGGCCAGGGGCATCTGGCCATGGATCCTCATTAAGTTGTAAAAAGCTGAAATACAAAAAAAAAAAAAATGCGCAGGAGGAGGA
>QLTV01000548.1:2082457-2103629 GCA_003457575.1 Thermophis baileyi
CGGCCGCTCTCGGCGAGGAAACTCTGGCCTCCGCTTCCTCCTCCTCCGACTCGGACACCGGCGGAGCCTCCCCGCCACCGCGGAAGAAAGCGCGGGCTTCCCCGGCGGCGGCGGCGGAGGGAGCAGGAGAGCCCGGGGCTTCCGCGGGCAGAGCAGGCCTCACCTCGTCTTCATCCCCCTCGCTCTCCTGCGGGCTTGCCCCCCCGGCTGCCACCCCCCTCAGAGCCAGCGGCAGCGCCATGCAGGCCAACGGAGCAGGAGGGGGTCAGCAGCAACAGCCGCCGCCGCCGCCGCCGCCGTCGTCGTCACAGGGTCCGGATCTGGGCTGCCTCAACGCCCAAAACGGCGAGGCCTCGTCGGGATTGACCACTGGAGAGCAGTTAGCTCACGCCAATGGGTTGCTGCCGTCGGCCAACAACGGCGGTGGCGGCTCGAGTGTCAATAATGGGGTCTCGGCCCCCGGCGGCTCCGCGCTTGAGATGGGGGGAGGCAGCGGTGTCGGCGTCGGCAGCAGTGCCCTGAAGAAGAAGAAGCGACTTTCGCAATCCGATGAGGACGTGATCCGGCTCATCGGGCAGCACCTCCACGGTTTGGGCCTCAAGTAAGTGGGACGAGTAGGTGTTGCGATCCATCCCGCAGCCCAAATAATGCGTAGGCTTAAACCTGAGGAATGTGTGGGGGGAGATCGTCCGGAGGATGACTTTGCCCACCCTGATGTACTTCCAGCCCCCTTCCTCGGCTGGCCTTTTTTTTGGGGGGGGGGAGATTTCGAGAGTAGGTGGATGATATTCCTCTTGCTAATATCTGTTTTTGTAGGAAGCAACATCGGATGATTGTTTGGCGAGAATATGGATCTAGGTTTGTGTTGATGAGAACAATAACTCTGACAGACTTGTTTATTTTAAATATCAATTATATACCTAACGGGGAAAAGGCCAACATTTTATTTGTTGATCTGTTCTTCTCCAATGGGGAGATTTTTTGTTCACATTAGTATGTTACGGTTTAATAACAAAGAGAGAAATGTGAGGGATAAATAAAAACAGTGAATGAGTTGAAGGCAGTGAAACGACAGGGCCTATTTTTCAGGCCTAGTCCAATGTGAACTTCGTTTTAAGAGAACACGTAGAATTTCTGTGAGGCCCAACAGCACATTATTTAAAGACAAATAAATTACTGAGGTTATATTGGTAAACTAGCATTTTGAATACAACAGTGTATGAAAAATTTTCAGATGGGTCTAATACAGAAGCATTTTAGATTGTAGCAAAACATCCCTACACATCTAGATAGACGTTCTATAATTTTACACTAACATTTTAAACTGTGGATGGATAGTATTAAAATTGAACTTGAATATACCTGTGTCTAACCCCCTTGGAATGTACTTAAAATTAATGTCAAATATGTTGACTCTTATGTAGCTTGCAGCACTGCAGTACTTTGAGCTGAGTAATAGGCATGCACTGGAATGGGGGAGGGTGAAAAGCAAATAAACATGGTACATCAGTAATTTGGATTACTAAAACAAACCTGAGAGTTGTGTATTATAATAGCAGCTACTTTAATTTTGAGAATATATATATATATATATATATATATATATAGTGTATCCTTGGAAAACTAAGGTCTTCATAAGGTGAGAACTTGAACCACTGCAGGAATAGGTTGATATTAACTTAGAACACAGAATAAAAATGGGATTGACAGAAGTCAAGTTTATAGCAAGAGGCAAACCTTTGATTGATAGAGTTGTAACACAAGGAAAACTATTGTTCATTTTAAATAATTGGGAAAGTAAGAATATAGGTTTATGGATTATTAAGTAAAGAATTTCCTGACAGAAAATATTTCTTCATCATGAAAATAGTAGAAAAATATGTCATATTTGCTAGAATTTATTGAGAAAGCCCAGGTAATTTTTGTTATATTTTTAAAACATGTTGTACTAAGACTACACTGGATGGCTTATCTATAAGGATAAGAATAAAGACTGGTCAACTTTTTAAGAACACTATGCCTCTCTCTCACAGCCAGACTGTTGATCTTCTCATGCAAGAGTCAGGATGTCGTTTAGAACACCCTTCTGCCACCAAATTCCGCAATCATGTCATGGAAGGAGAATGGGATAAGGTAATAAAAGAGGCATAAGGTTGCCTAATTGTAACACTGATTGCAACCTTATGCATAGTATCTTAAAAGTAAAGCCAATTTGTTCATTACAATGAGGCTTAATTCTGAGTAAACAAAAATAAATCTAGGTTATTAATTTATAGATAATACAGTACATTTCACCAACTTTGGTTTACCTTTTTTATTTCTCTTAATTGTTTTTAACATTGCATTTTCTAGGCTGAGAACGACCTGAATGAACTGAAGCCATTGGTGCACTCTTCTAATGCAATTGTGGTAAGAGAGGCTCTTCAACAAGCTCTAGATATAAAGAATATATTTTAATAGTTTACGTTGAGATGTGCATGCTTAGTTATATATGTATGTCAAGAGCAATATATTTTTCAATTTTCAATTAAATGAAAAAGCTTATGCTTCGTATGCAAACTTTGAACATTCTGATGTAACAATGTAGCTAAAATACATATATCTTTGAGATTTTCTTAACTAACAGCTAAGTAATACAGTTTTTACATTTTACTTTCTAGTGAAATCATTGGTTTGGTTTGTGAAGTTTAGAGGCATGGCTACTGTACAGGGTTGGCATATTTGCAGTTACCTAGAATGTCATTTTGCTTTTCACTTAATAAAGCAATAAAATGATCATTTTAGTAATAACTAAGGGCTATAATATGTAGAATTATGTCTCAATTATGTAATTAACAGCATATTAAAGAGACACTAAAAATATTTCTACTACTCATTTCTTGGTATGTTTTTTGTTTTGGGCTTACATTTGATAAAAGTGCAGCATATTTTCCTCAGATTCAAGTGGAAAATAGTCCTGTTTCTAAAAACAGAGGAATTTACTTATGTCTGCTTAGCTTTCTTGAGGTTCTCTGTTATCAAAAGGATACTTTTCCTGTTCTTTGCACCCTCCCACTTCACGAAGGAAGTGGTGTGCAAAACATATGTTTTGCTATATTTATTCTTCACTGTGAAAGTATATATTGTTTTACTCAGTCTGAAGGCTAATCAAGTTAAATCTTTTCTTGCAAGCAAGTACTTTCGTATATGCTTTCCTATGAATAAATAGATGATAATGTAAATGTAGTTTACAAAAAAGCATAAGTACTGTACTAAAAAGTGAAGAGGTCATCTAAGGCCTAATAAGAAAAAAATGCAAAATACACCTTTTGTAGAACACTGTTTTTTGTAAAAGTTAAAATAGTTCTTTATGGATTGCTATCCTTTCAGTATTTTGAACATCATCTTGTTTAAGTATACACAGGCTAATTTGCTAAAGGTATATTGAGCTATGCTCAAATTGCCTTCTATTGTAAATGGAATAAAACATTTTTAAGGTTCTTGTGTAGATGAAATTACTATATTTAAAATATTTTCATATAGGAATTCCAATAATTTATAGTAAGAAAAATCTTTCATTCTATTCATATTGGTGTGTAAAATCCATTCAATTCATAAGTAATTAAAATTGAAATCTGGAGGTATCTTTAGAATCTTTCTTCAGTGTCCTTCAGTTGATTTATAAGAATAGAAACAGCAATATTGCCTGTCATCTTCATACCCAAATTGCTATATTGTGTGAGATGGGAAAACTCAAAATCATGTCCATTTAATTATTTTCCTGAATGTATTAATTTGATTTATTTTGCTCATATTCATGTTATACCGGTACTCTGAAACATATTGCAGGAAAGTAGCTCAGTGACTTGTGAAGTACTGCTTTATGGGAAGTGATAACCTGTTTTGTTAAAATAACTCAATGAACTGTTTAAAAAAAAAAAAAAAACATTTACGAGAACCCTTGTTTGGGCAACTAATTCTAAATTTTGGTTTAGGTTAGTATTTATTAGGAGAATAGTTGATTCTTTAAGTGAACCTTGGAACTAATTTTTGGAGACCCTGTATGACTTAAGAGATGGAAATAAAGTGATGGAAGATTTCCTTGATGTGTGGTGGCTGTGTAAAATTAAAATTTTGGATATTATTTATATTGGATTACGTTATGGCCAGTCTAAAATAAATTTTTGCATCTGCTAATTGAAAGTATTCTCTTGTAAAGCTATATTTAGAAGTTTATTCTTCCTTTCATCTAATCCTTAAGATTAAAGACAAATATACAGTACCTGCTTCCCCTTCATGAAAAATCATACGTATCTCATCCTATTTGCCCTTTTATTGACATATCAAAAACTAACAGAAAAAAAATTCATAATAATTTTGAAAGATGTTTATACCTGAATTTTGATGGATTGTCAGGAAAAATTTTTTGCACATGGGCTAGTTATTTCCAAAATCTCCTACATATGCATCCATATTCCCAAAATTTCTGCTGCTAAGCAAGAAGTGGTTTAATGAGTTTTGCCCCATTTTATGACCTTTCTTATCATAGTAGTTAAGTGAATCACCGCAGTTATTAAGTTAGCAACACGGTTGTTAAATCTGGCTTCCCCATTGACTTCGTTTGTCAGAAGGTCACCAAAAGGTAATCATACTGCAGCCATTAATACATGCCAGTTTCCAAGCATCCGAATTCTGATCACATACCAAAGGAATGCTGCACTGGTCATAAGTGTGAAAACTGGTCATAAGTCACTTTTTTCAGTGCCGTTGTAATTTCAAGTGGTCACTAAACAAATGGTTCTAAGTTGAGGACTACCTATATAAAGCTGTAATAGCTGTAGTCTCTTGATATTTTGGATCTTTATAAGAGTTTCCAGATAAACTATGTTGAACTCAGATTGTTTGATGTTGCATATCCTAATCTTCTAAATGTTTAGAAGCAAGACTTGCTGTTCCTAGGAGGCTTATTACTAAATACAAAATTAAAGGTTTATAATGAATTCTGAATTTTATCAATTTTACTAGGCTCTCCACTCTTTTTCTTCTCCTCATTTCATTTCAAACAATGGTCATAGAACTGAAGATGGACATTTAACTGTCAAGACAGCCAATACTCATTATAGAAGTCTAAGTTAAGGTATCCCATACAGTTAGTTGTCCAGTGTTTGAATGCATTTAGTAAAGGGTAATGTATCTATAATCTTACATGAATTCATTTTTGTGTGGTTTCCTAGCATCTTGTTTCATAAGAGCATTGAAGAATTAGGGATGTGCAAAATGCTTCAAAGTTGAACCATTTTGAATTCACAAAGTCACATTTCAAGTGTGAAATGGCTATTGTGAGTATAGAACAAGCTGTAATAGAAATGTTCTGAGTTTAAACCACTGTTATGGATACAGGATATTTCTTAAGCAGTTAAACACCCCAATTTTCCATCCAAAATAGTGCTTTGAATTTGAAATAATTCAAGTTGAAATCTTTTACATATTTTTAAGAAACGGCCAGATAAAACCACATCATGCTAATAGCATTGACAACCAGGGTTCCTCAAGGCAATCCACAAGTAAAGCATGCAATCATCATTATTACTCTGACATTGTTTGGTATCTATTATTTATATCTATTATTTAGTTTATTGCCAGGTCAATATTTTTAATCCTGATCTAACAACAAGAGCACTTTTAGGGCTGCAGAACTTACATTGGATGAATGAAGTAGAGCACAGTGATGAACTTCAGTGACATTTTTCTATTCTTCTATCCATCTGCTTTGATGAGATCTGCAGAAGCTTGCCAGGGCGGTTTCTTAAGGGGTCCACTTGTAGCATTGTTACCATATTTTATATTATTTTCTTTTAAGACAAAGCAAGCAACACTGAAGAGGAAGCACAGCACACTTAGCATTGCCATGCCACATAAATGTCTAACAAGATCAATAAGGTTTGGTTTCCCTTAACAATTTTTAAACACAACTCATCAGTAAGGGCCACAACTGTAGTTTGGAAGTCATACATAAAATATGTATGCTTCTAGAGAAAATGAGAGCTTCCACACATGCCTGCCTTTAGTGGTTAGGTGTATTTCATAAATATATCCAGCTGGCAGCTCTTCACAATTTTATTCACAAATTGCCATCAACATAAGCTATTTCTTAATATAGCACTCCAAACAATCCTTTAATATCTGCCATTGCACTTCTTGTGGGAGAGTTGATTTGGTTCCCCTGCATTCTTTAGAGCAGCTGTTTCAAAAGTATTATTTTGCCAATTCATTTGTCTTCGTTTTTGAAGTATTTAAGTCTTTTGCCAAGAAATATGTAAAATCAGTTCTTCATTGTATGTTGAGATCCTTTTAAGTTGTTTATCTTGGATGCATTTGCAATATGAAGAATAGTAAGGCTGGTAAGCATTTGAAATTAGTTGTAGTGCTGATATTTGTAAATATATAGCAGTGTTTGCATTTTCTGATATATCAGATATTTCATAGGAAAGATTGCTCTATGAGTACACAAGTCCCATATTAAAGAATTATTGTGAGTATTGCCTAACATATTCATCAATTTATTTCCTGTAAATGCTGTAATGGATTGAGTGTCCCCTGGTTGAAGTGATTGAACCATATTAATGAAACATTATCAGTTATATGGAAAGGGTTCAGTATGTTTTGTATTAGTAGTTTATTGCTGTTTTTATTACAAAATTATTTATACCTATTTCTGTGTGATGGGAGTTTATTTTTGTGGCTGTATATGATATGCTAGATCTTGTAGCATATGTGATGTTGAAACAATACTATCGGAAAGCTCTGAAATAGTAGATAGTGATCATAATATTAAAAATTGTGCAGGTGGACCTCTGTTAGAATACTGTATTTTGAGGATGGATCTAACTGATCAGACAAGTTAATGCAGTTAATTTACCAACTGTTTCTTTAGCAGTACTGAATATGTGCACTTATAAAAATAGAACAGTAAGAATATGTGTTAAACTACCAAAATATTTTTGTTCAGCTATGCAAATTCCGAAGTCACATGACTACCCTGTGACAGAAAAAAAAGCATGATGAAATGCTAATCTAAAATATATACATGTTACCTTCAGCATCTTCAAATCAGGAGCAGTTCTAATAATGAAGCTTCAGTTCAACATCTAAGCTTTGCAAGCAAGGCAAGCACACAAAATACAAATCTAATGTCAATCATAGGAACTTTATACTTACAAAATTATAAATTTCATAAATAATAAAATAAAAATATTAACATTGAGGGTCCTTTAATGCTTACTTTCATGATTAGATTTTAGCCAAATAAAAAGTACTCTCAGAACTCGAAACATATTCCTCAAATCATCAGAATTGTGAGTTCTGCTCACATCTTGTTTATATGGAAACTCTTCCTTCTTGCTTATATCGTATCTTTCTTGCACAAATCTCTTTTGTCACCTCATTCTGTAAGTTATTCATTTATTTTTATACTTTTAAAGTATGATCAGTTACCAGATCTGTTAACTTTTATTTCTACTAGCAAGCAGAACATACAATCAGTTATATTTATGATTATCTCTTAGAACTATGTCAGCTTTTTAAAAACCTAAGAAAAAAAATTAAAACACTTATTTTAAAAAAATATTTTAAAGAAAACTTTTTTTACTATCTTGTAGATAAGAAATATCTTTATAATTCCATAAATTATTCTAAACCAACTATTAATCTTTCAGATGTACCAATTTGGCAATTGAAATAATTTTAAAAAGCATTTATGTTTTAGGACACTATTCTACAAAATGTAGTAGGGAGAGAAATGACTTATAAAAAGACACGGTGCAAATATGTTCAGGGTCTGGTATAGCTGTGAGAGAAGCAGGACAGAAGTCCCTTGTCAACTATAATTCGTTCTAGTTGTTCATTCACATGTGCATCATAGCAATTACTTTTTATATTCCATAATAGCATTTTTACTTGTGGAGTGTGCCTCCTTAGTAAGCACTGGAGGGATTGTTGGAAAGAGCACAATTCTTCCAGATACTTTATCAATTTTAAATAGATAGATGAAAGGGTTTCACATTGTGACAAAGATTTGTAAGTGAAAATTTATTTTCCCTCTCTTTATATATGGTTGTAAGATATATTAGTGAGGTATGCAGTCTCAAGTAATTAGCAGATTCTGAAATGGAACAATTAATATCTTCTTTTCCATTATTTACGAGACAGAGAATATCAGTGTAGATGATTCATTATGTAAATGTTTGTGAAACTATGAGTAATATATTTAATTGTGATTTTAAAATGTCTTGTAAGCTGCCCTGGAAAGGCTTTGTTATGAAGGGTGGTGTTCACATTTTAAATAAACAAACATGTTGGCCTACTTCTTGCATAACAGCATGATGTTTTTTGTTTGCTTTTGGCTTAGAATAACATGTGAACCAACTTACTATTGTTTAGCATGATGTACAAATCAGTTTACTATAATCTTTTCAATAAACCGAAGCTAAAAAATTCTGGGTTAGTGGTATAAAAAAAAGGAACCTTTAAAAAAATCATTTACTTTAGACTTAGTTTAATAGCTTGATCATATAAATGAAAGTTGAAAAAAAGCTATAATTTACATAAATTGAATTGTAATTTACATAAATTGAATTGAATTGAATATAATTTACATAAATTGAAAGTTGAAAAAAAGCTATAATTTACATAAGTGCAAATTTAAGTGAATGGTGTAGTTTTTCCTGAAGTTTAAGTTTAAAAATAGATGATAGATGTCTATAGGGAGCCTACAGAATGAAAAAATGGCACGCACACAATACTACCATATATACTACCATATATACCATACCACTTCAAGGTTCTTCAGTGTTTTGTTTGGAAATTTGAGATAATGGTGTGAGTACTATCAGAAAAGGCTGTTGTGGGAGATACAGCCAGTTAAAAAAGCACTTCTATAATGATATATAGGCCCCTATTTCTCATTAGGACTCCCCCCTGATATTTTTATATATTTGCTTATTTTTGTCCTTGCTCTAGGCTGATGAGCACATTTCCAAGCAAAGCCATACATAGCCACCATTATTTTATTTTCTAAAAAAGCGAATGGGTCTCATTTGGCACCCAAAGACTTTCAGAGCCGAGGTGGCGCAGTGGTTAGAGTGCAGCACTGCAGGCTACTTCAGCTGACTGCTAGCTGCAGTTCGGCGGTTCAAATCTCACCGGCTCAAGGTTGACTCAGCCTTCCATCCTTCCGAGGTGGGTAAAATGAGGACCCAGATTGTTGGGGGCAATATGCTGACTCTGTGAACCGCTTAGAGAGGGCTGTAAAGCACTGTAAAGCGGTATATAAGTGCTATTGCTATTGCTATTTCTCTTAAAAAAAATAATGGTGTTGGACACTGAGACTGCAGCATGGCAGCTTCCCTTTTTTAATAATATTTGTTTTAATTGGTAAAATAGGCAAGGCAAAGGGCCTGCCAGGTACCAAACAAGTTGTCTGTATTTACATTGGCACATCTGAGTACCATTTTAGGAATCTCATTAAATAAGTCTTTTAATTTGAGTTTTGGAATACTTTCCCAGACAATATAATAAAATTTTATCTGGCATATCATGATGCCAGTAGACAACATGGAAACTCTAACATCTATAGAAAAATGTCCACATACTCTCCAGATTAAATGAAAAGTAAATTTTAAAAGTTTCAGAGTAAATAGAGCCTCAAGAAGTCTTACCAGATTTCATTGTTTCCACATAAACAATGTAGAATTTTCCAGGTTGAGATTTATTGATCTTTCAAGTTTGGGGCAAATTATTTTATTTTACCTTGCCTCTACAGGTATGTAATTTTTACAGTTTTACAGTAAATATGTTATTTTTCTTAATTCAGAATCTGAACTTTCCAAAAATCCTAGTTGTGATTCTCAGAATCCTCCCAAAATTTGTTTCAACTTGTAATTGAAAGTGGTACTCCAAACCCAGGTGAAACCATTGTATGAAATAGATTTTTCACCTGCTTTAATTTGGGTTGTTGTGATTTTATTACTTTTTAATCTCTTATCCTGGTGGTTTGTACTACAAAAAAATGTTTCAAACGATTTTTTAACACAGGCAATAACAATACAATCTGTTAGCTTCTACATCTTGCATTGTATTGTCAGCTGATATAGTGTGTGAACCAATCCATTTCCCCCCCATCTTTGTGACCTAGCTGTAGATTGCTACTTTACCTTGTTTCCCTAAATAGAAGCAAGCTTTATAAAAGATTTGGGACAAGTTGTTATGATTCAAGTCTTTTCTAGTTGCTGTGTGAATTATTTTTTTACATTTAATCATGTTGTCTCAGAGACTGCCTGGACAAGACACTGCAGTTTTCTTGGCAACATTTTTCCAGAGTGTTTGGCCATTGCTTCCTTCCTAAGGCTGAGAGAAAGTGATTGGTCCAAGAGCCCCCAGCTGGCTGTATGGCAAAGAGAGTACAGTACTAGAAATCAGGTCTCCCAGTTTCTAGCCTGCTTACCTTAACCACTTTTCAGAATGAAATTTGTCCAGTCTGACAATTTTTTGCACTGCTTTTCTAACAATTTGGTTTCCTGGTGGAGGTAATGTTTTTGTATCGTTATTAATTGTAAAGGTACGTTATGACGTAATAGATAATTTTTAAATTATATTCATATTAGATCAAATATGGTACTCTTATGTTAGGACTATAAAAATCAAACATGGTTTATAATGGATACTGAATTTATCATCAAATACAAAACTTACAGTCAAACATATATTTTTATTTGTGTGTCTTTCATTAAAAAGGTGTAAATAATTCTCCAAAGTAGAAAAGCTAGGTGGCAAATACAGTAGAGCCAAAAGTTTCAAGAAACCATGCTTTTTATAGAAATTGAAAATTCTTAGTATAGATTTCTATACAAATTGTAGAGCAGGAATTCCATTAAAATATAAACCATGTACTATATACAGATAAACAACAGAAATACTGGCACTTCCAGTTGTTGACGTTAAGTGACCACTGCGGTCATTAACTGAGAACATAATGCGGTTGCTGTATGCAACCTGCTGGTTTCCCGATTAGGAAGCCAGCAAAAAAGGTCACTAATGGCGATCACATGACTGCAAGGATATTACAATATTGTAGTTGTGAACTAGATGTCCAGATCGTGATGATGTAACTGTGGGGATGCTGCAACTTAAATAAGTATGATGGCCGCTTGTAACTATGACTTATTCAGCACTCTCGTAAATTTGTTGCAAAATAAATGGTTGTTAAGTGAGAACTCACCTGTAGCTTCAGGTAAATATTCATATGAAAAACATAGTATTGTATAGTCTTCATTCCTTGTGGAAAGCACACAAGTCATTGTCTTCCACAACCAGTTTTATCCCCTTTCTAATATTGAGGCATTTTACCATTTTAGAATAGCACCTCCCAACCATTATAATACAGTCATACCTTGACACTCAACTGCTTCAAAACTCTTCAAATTTGGTATTCAACACATTTTGAAGCAGAAATCTTGCACCAGCACTCATCTTTCTCCCGGTATTTGACGCATAGGGAAGAACTTGCTGACATCGGCTGCCTCATGACTTGTTATTTCTTCTGGCCGAAATAGCGGGTCACATCGTAAGTCGTGATTTTCTTGGTACCCGTTATTTTTAGTATTCATCACGTCTTCCAGAACAAATTACTGACGAGTATCAATGTGATACAATAAATGATATAGTTAAAGTCATTTGCATAATTTATTTAATTTTAATTTTTAAAACTCATTTAAACTTGTAATCATTTGAAAGAAAAGAGTCTAGTATGAGTCACATGAAGACATCTATTACTACTATTACTACTACTGCTGCTACATCTCCTTGGAATGTTGTTATACAGGTTTCTCCCATATAGCTCTGGAATTAGTGGATTTCAAGTCATGATATTGTTTCCTGTTTATAATTTGTGTTCTTCCTAAACAAATGTACAAAGTGATTGCGTTAACAATTAAAACTTTACTTACAAATAATTAAAACCTTTAATACTGCCTAGGGGCATATTGTAAACTTCTGGTCCCATAGTTAATGTGATACCCACTTGAAGACATAGCATTTGTAAAATACAAACTTCTTTGTTATAGCTATAAAAGTACACAAGCATGCTAAGCAAAATTATTTATTGGACTTGTAAAGTGGTTACATGGCAAGATGATGAACAAAGCAAAAATTGAGATAGGGAGAGGAGTAAAAATGGGGGAAATCTGAAATTGTGACACATGGGTTGTATAGCTGTACTTAGTAGAAATTGGATGAAATATGGGGGATGAAAATGTGTAGATGTTAATACTATTTCATGTATCAAAATTATACATGAGCTAGAATGATTATAGTTTCTCAGGTATGGAATGTAAAGTGCTAATTTTCTTCTTGAGTTAGTAATCAAGAAGTGTTTATTAACAGACATTCAGAAAAAGAAAAGTTCCTGATCCTATGAGTTTCTGAATGTTAGAGTAACATTTAGTCTTTAACCCAATCTAGGTGAGATTATGTATACATTTTTAACTTCTCTTTGTGTACTAGTAGGGGTGGGATGAGAATGGACATGGAGAATAGGTCTAACATGTAGAGGTTTATCAGGAATAGTTTGTTGACATCAGTTATATTGTTTGTTCAACTAACTTGGTCCTTGCACTATCTGGGTTGTAGTGGGATTGATCCACCTTCTCTACCCTGCCCACTCTCCCTCAATCCTATAGATATGACCTACTTGTCAGCATTGTTACTGAACTGTAATCTTGACTTGGTTGGTCCAACATAGACGTAGTCCTCAACTTACAACCATTTATTTAGTGACCAAAATTACAATGGCACTGGAAAAAGTGACATGACCATTTTTCACACGACTGTTGCAGCATGCCCATGGTCAAAGGATCAACATTTGTATGCTTAGCAACTGGCATGTATTTATGATGGTTAAAGTGTCCCAGGGTCATGTAATCATCTTTTGCAACCTTCTGACAAGTAAAGTCAGTGAGGAAGCCATATTCACTTAACAACCATGTTATTAACTTAACTGCAGTGATTCATTTAACTGTGGCAAGAAAAGTCACAAAATGAGGCAAAACTCACAATTGTCTTGCTTTGAAATGGAAGTTTTGGGCTCAAATGTGGTTGTAAGTTGAGGACTACCAATAGTGAACTGGCTCAGAGGCCCCATGGATTCATAGTGTCCATATGTGCAGCAATGGAGACAATACCCTGTCAATAGCAAACTTCATTACCCAGATGGAAGAAAAAGAGGACTATGCTTCCATAATTAGTAGGCTAGTGCTTGAGTGCCTGGAGTGTAAGCTATGGTTGATTTTTGTAAAAATACATGTGAGAAAGCTGGATTTCTTATGGATGGTTTAAAAAAAAGCAGGTGGAATTCTGGAGGCAACAGTAAAGTTGTGTATGTTTACAAGCACTAGCATTCTTAAGTTCAGACACAAGTGTTAATATGTTTTGATCAGATCAGTTAGCTTATCTTTCTGTGTTGTTCCTTTCAATAAAAATGCTTATACTCTCAGGGAAGGTTGTTGCTCTAAATGTCAGAAAGCTAAGTTAAAGCTACTAGGGCTGAAAATGTCCAGAGAGTAGCTAGAAAGCTGCAAATAATTGCAGTTTTTTTGTGTCTTTGCTAGTAATTATACACATTTGTGTTAACCTTAAAGGCTTGTTCTGAATCTCACTGTTCCATAGCTGAAATGCTTGAAAGCATTTTGGGATCTCATTCTGCCAAAGTGTGGCCAATCTGAAACAGCTTAGCAATATTACTGAAGATAAGTTTTGTTTCTTATTTGTAATGAGACACATGTTCACTAATTGGATAGCTTTGAAAAACAGGTCATTAATTCATTATTTTCTAGTTTTCCATTTAAATTCTGTTTTATGTTTCAGTTTTGAATAGTCATTTTCCTTTTGATTTTTATGCATGAAATATTCACCTCTCCTGTCCTGTCCTTATCGAGAGAGGTTCCAGGGAATCAATTTATTCATCAGTTCCTTGGTTGTCGGCACTGCGAAAGCTTCAGTTTACCATATCCCTTCCCTGAAGTCTGATTTTATGCTTATTGGTGATAATATTATAAAATGAGCTTATATTAAGATCATTTTGCAGAGGAACATGCAATATGAGCATTTAAATATTATTGGTCATGGATAGTTAGAAATTGGACAAAGATAATTCAGGCTCCCATCACTCTTAATTTGAATGACCTCTAACTAATATAAATCAGTGCATCTTTTCAGTATTGAGGCTTTTCAAACCATCCATTTATCATGAAAGTGTACCTATTTCTATTTCTAAAGGACAAGTAAAAAGGTGTGTATATCTTGTTTAGGTTCAAATGTTTTCTGAAATTTCAGTCAGCCTTTTCTCCCCACCTGATCTGCTGCTTTCTGTCATGTCAGAAGATGAAGTTTTTGCTGCTGCAACAAAAATATCTAGAATATCTGGAGGATGGTAAAGTTTTGGAGGCACTTCAAGTTCTGCGTGGTGAGTTGACACCACTGAAGTACAACACTGAGCGCATTCACATCCTTAGTGGGTAAGTGTTTTAGACTGAAATTTTATGCATACTTGAATTTAGACCTGCATAGTTGGATGCCAAGCATAGGGCAAGTCTGTGGAGATGCCTAGGAAGCGAATTATCCTATTATGTGGGAACAATTTGATCCTATTGGACCCAAGTAGATGGGCAAGGTCTTTTGGACTGTAGTGCCTCCGGTGAATTAGATCCATGTCCCTCTTGGCTGGCTGAGACCGCTTAGGGGGTGTGTCACAGTTTCCAAGTGATGTTGAATTCATCCTTGATTGAGTCGGTGTTTCCAGCTTCTTTTAAAGAGGCACTGATGTGCCCTCGTCGCAAGAAGCCATCAGTGGACTCTACCATTCTAGACAATTTTTGTCCAGACTCCCACTTTCCCTATTTAGGGAAGGTGGTTGAAAAGGTGGTAGCCTTGCAAATGCAGAGAATCCTAGATGAAACAGATTACTTGGACCCCTTTCAGTCGAGTTTCAGGCCGGGATATGGGACAGAAATGGCATTGGTCACAGTTTTGGATGATTTCTGCCAGGAGCAGATGGGGATTGTGCATCCATCCTTGCTATTCTTGACAGCTTTTGATACCATAAACAATGGTATCCTTGGCTCAACTTAGGGAGTTGAAAATGGCGGGCACAATTTTGTGCTGGTTCACCTCCTTCCTCCTAGGCCAGTCACAGGTGTATTGACAGGGAGCAAGAAGTCCAGCCCACAGCTTCTTTTTTGTGGGATTCTGCAAGACTCGATGCTCTCTCCATTTCATGTACTGTACATGAAACCACTGGGAGAGATCAATCATCATGACAGGATGAAGTATCAGTATGTTGATAGTACTCAATTATGCATCTTCATCCCGGGGGGAATTAAGTTATGCTCTGGATGTTCTTTTGCGGTGCTTAGAGACTATGAGGCCTGGATGGGGAAGAACAGGCTTTTGCTGAACTTTGGAAAGACAGAATGGCTATGGGTAGGGGGCTCCTCAATATTCAGGGGTTTATTATGTTTGGTCTCTGATGAGGTTGTATTGCATTAACCAGTGAGCAATCTGAGGGTCCTCCTGGATTCATGATTCCTGCTTCAGGTGCAGGTGGCGGTGGGGGGTGGGTGGGCTTTGCTCAGCTTCATGTTGTGCCCCTTCCTGGACCAGGAACTTGTTTCGATCACTCACATCGATTACATACTTGAACTCCCTTTGAGTTTTATATTTTTATAGCACTTTAAACTGCTTAGATGATAAATGTATTTGAACATTGCAGATTAAACTTTTTCCTCATATATTAAAGCGTGCTTAAGATTCAGACTCCTTCATTAAATCAGTCTCTTGTTTCTGACTATATAGAAGCTGTACCCTGAGCATTGAGTTATATCAATTTAGTATATAGTTCCAGAATGCTTAATCCTTGTGTTTCTTTTCAATATACAGATATCTGATGTGTAGTCATCCAGAAGACTTGCGCACTAAAGCAGAATGGGAAGGAAAAGGAACAACGTCTAGATCTAAACTTTTGGACAAGCTCCAAAGTAAGAAAAATAGTTTCAAAAGGACACATATATCCCTGTCTAGATTTCAAGTATATTTCATTCTGAACAGACAAATCTTGATCTGAAAGTATAAATTCATGAGATGATTTGTACCTGTGAAGGAGGAGGTGGTGTGATAGACTACAGTGAAGTGGCAGTTTCCCAGGAAGGGTGGGGGGAAGGGACAAGACAAGAGGCAACGCAGACGAGCTGGATCAGAGAAAGAGGGAGAGAGAGAGGATAGCCACTCCCTAAAATCTCCCAAAGTATATCTGTTAGATGAGAGTAGAATAGGTTTAGTTTAGCAAGATTCTGACTTGGTGTGAGCAAAAGAAGAACTGAACTTTGGATCGATTGTTCTATATCATTCTTGGGCTGGGCCTGACAATTAATTATTGTTAGTCAGTTTTCACTTCAGTGCTCATAAATAGCAATAGCAAAAGCACTTAGACTTATATACCGCTTTACAGTGCTTTACAGCCCTCTCTAAGCAGTTCACAGAGTCAGCATATTGCCCCCAACAATCTGGGTCCTCATTTTACCCACCTCGGAAGGATGGAAGGCTGAGTCAACCTTGAGCCGGTGAGATTTGAACTGCTGAACTGCAGCTAGCAGTCAGCTGAAGTAGCCTGCAGTACTGCACTCTAACCACTGCACCACCTTGGCTCTAAAGACAGAGTAGAACTAACTACGTGTTTGTTATGCTATCAAATTAGGGGTTATTTTTCCCAGTAGAATGGAGAAACGCATAATTCTCCTTCCCTGAGATATTCCCAGTTGTACAATTCCTAAATCTGTTTTGGAGAGTTGGGAGATTCTTGGGCAGATTGGGATGTGTTAGAGAGTAAAGGGTGCAGTGAAGAAGAAAATGCCATTATGTGAACAGAATCTTACAGAATGATTAATTTGTTATCTAGGCGTCTTTGGCTTAAATAAGTTAGACATGTATGTGGAAAATGTACTTCACAAATTTGTTTTTTTTAAATGAATTGATTGCACTGAAATTGCCTTTTTATTTATTTAAGCTTACCTACCCCCATCAGTGATGCTCCCCCCAAGGCGTTTGCAGAATCTGCTACGTCAGGCTGTAGAGCTACAACGGGACCGGTGCCTCTATCACAATACTAAACTTGATAATAATCTAGAATCTGTATCACTACTCATTGACCATGTTTGCAATAGGTGAGATAATTTTTAAAAATTTTTAAGGGCAATGGTAATATCTTCTAATGCAACAAAATTACTTTTAATTTTAAACAATTAAAAGTAATTAACTTGTGATGGTTGATTTATTTTCAGTTTTACGCAAGTAAGTATTCAGGGTGGCTAACAAGAATATAAAAATTTAGTGTTTTAATTTATATTCAACAATTTAAAAATTAAACATAGTATATTTTTGTTTGAGTATATAGTAAGTGGAGGAAAAACATTTTACCTAGCCAGTTTACTTCTTGAAGAATATTGCATTTTTACAAATGTACTAAGGATCAGCTTGAAAGCACAATAATAAAGATGTAGAATTATATAGGCTTTATATCCTGATTCACTGACCATAAGATATTTGTTAACCACATTTATCTGAAATAGTTAAGAATGTCTGAATTCTGCCTTTTGCAGAAAGTGATGATTTTTCACTTAGAGCTAATAGTGGTTTCCTGTAATATTAAGTTAGAAGCAAGTTTCACTTAATGGAGCTTACTTCCATCAAACAATATGACAAAGACTGCAGAAAAAGATTTCAATTTTTTAAAAAGGAGAATGGTAACATGAATGGCAGTTCTTCACACATTTAATATGCATTATGTTAAATCCTATTGAACTCAGGAAGATCCAGGCAGCCTTGCTGTATGCAGGATTGCAAGAATAGATTCCTCTATCAGACTTTAAAGTGGTAAGTTAGAAATGAAGCTTGGAGGACAAGGCTTTATTTCAGAAATTATTTTCAAAATATATTTAAGAATTTCTATAAATCTGAAAAATCATAAAAATAAATCTGTGAGGCTAGTTTTGCAGTGAGGCTTGAGTCTGATCAATAGAGAAATGCAAAACATTTGAAAGACCACTCTGCAAAGTGTAGACAACACACCAAAGCATCAGATCGTTCTCTGGTCATATCTGCATGCCTAATTGCTTTGTTTTGCAGTCTCAGCAATTGCATTGACAGACATGCACAGACAATCTGAGAAAGCCCCCAAAGTTGTTGCTTTAGCCTTTCTGGAGCATGCAGCTGCCTCCGTGCTTCAAAGAGGGGTGTTTTACTCATGCCAACATGGTTTGCAAAGTGTTCTTTCAAATGCATTGGACACCCTACTGATCAGAACTGAGGCCATACTTGTCTTCATATTTTCAAGATGTTGATTCACAGCTCGTCAGGAGTCATGACTTGAGGTGAGGGTAGGAAGGTTTATAATAAATAACATACTCATGCATTTTCACCAAACGATTTTGAAAGTTGGTTATATTTTAAACCTAATTTATCTTGCATCCTGGGAGGCTGTCTTTGAAACAACTACAGTTTCATGACCCTTTGGATCCTGGTCATATTTGGCAGTCCCCATATCTATCTCTGCACAAAGAGATAGTATGACAAGTAGGAAAAAAATAAGATAGGAGATAGGAAAACAGGACATTTGATAAGCATTTATAATGTGTTTTTTTCCCCTTTTTGTGCATGCCATAGTAATCATTTGCCTGATGCTAATATGGATATTTATAGTGGTGAAAGAATATTTGTGAACCTTTAGTACTATCTGCAATCCTGAAGTATTTGGCCTAGAGTGTAATCAAAGCTTCATCTAAGTCTAATAGAGAGATGTTAATTAAACAAATATATAAAATAATTTACTGTCTCATATCTTCATTGAACTAATTTTCACTATTATGGGAAAAACATGTAAAACTCTAATATAATCAACTCTCTTAAATGGATCAGTGGAGTCAGATTGTTATTGATTGATTAGATTTATAGGGCCATCCAACTCAAACAATGTGAGTTTGGGTAGCATAAAACAAAACTTCTAATCAGTGAGATTATCAGATATGATTTTGAACAGTTTCACCATTAAACACACACACACACACACACACAAGAAATTATTGTGGCCTTACCTTAAGTGGGCAGTTTATGCAAGATGGCCTAAAATGTAAATAAGGACTGGGCAATATGATATATATATACACTCACTCACTCACTCACTCACTCACACTCTCTCTCTCTCTCTCTCTCTCTCTCTCTCTCTCTCTCTCTCTCTCTCTCTCTCTCTCTCTCTCTCTCTCTCTCTCTCTCTCTCTCTCTCTCTCTCTCTCTCTCTCTCTCGCTCTCTCTCCCTCTCCCTCTCCCTCTCCCTCTCTCTCGTTTCTATAGCTGCTCCATCTCAATCAGTGACTCTCGGTGGATTACAATTCCAAAACTATAAAAACAGAACAATAAAAAGCATTTAAAAAACACCAAAAATGTATTTCCAAAATGATGTGCAAGATTGATTAGCTGGTACAAGAAACATTGGGCTGAAGTCATTATTGCTAAAGGAAATGCCACCAGTTATTAAATCTGATGCATTGCATACTTTTTTTCAACAAAGATGAAGTTGGTTCAGTATGTTCAGTGGAGACATGATACCCTATGCTTTCTTATGCATTGTTTAATTAGACTCTCTTTACTGATGAATAAGAAACTCAGTTAGTTTGTAGGTCACAGTCTGCAAGATGATGGATTGTTCTAAAAGTTCACAAAGTTTTGGTTTCCATTGTATATTAGTTCACATAAAACTGATACTTTTTCTACATAATTGTTTTTTAGGAAGCATTTTCCATGTTATACTCAGCAGATACTTACAGAGCACTGTAATGAAGTATGGTTCTGTAAATTCTCCAATGATGGCACTAAACTAGCAACAGGATCCAAGGATACAACTGTTATTATATGGCAGGTTGACCCTGTAAGTATCATTCTATATGGCAAACTCTTTCCATAAAATTAAATGTTTTTTTTCTCCGTTTGATTTCCATGTCCTATGGCATGGTTCTGTTTGCATGCATTTTTGCCTTAAGCTTTTATCTCTTGTTTAATTTATTTGTTCTTTATAATCCCACAAAAGGTATGCAAACTAGCTACAATTTGAATAACTGCAATATTCTGTCTCGGTTTCTTGTATAAGAACAAGAATATGAGCATTCTTTATGATTTGGTGGCCATTTCAGAAGCCAAAAAACAGACAGGAAATAAATAGCTGTTTTCCAATTTTCACTAGGTACTTTGCAGTACCTTCCAATTATTTAATAGTTGCAATAATATTATTCCCACTAAATTATTGAAATAAAGACTTGCAGTAGCCAGGAATATCCAAATATAACAAGTTCAGTTCTATACTAAAAAAATTGATTCCAATATTTCAATTTGCAAAAAATACACCCCAAATTGTGGTTGAGTTAATTGTTTAGAATAGACAATTAATTAACGTGCACATTTGTAGCAGTTTAAAATGTTCTGAAAAAAGTATTTGTTAGGCTTACATTGGATTTATGAGTTATTGAAAATAAGGTAATCTTCTATTTGTCTTATTTTCCTCTAGTTCTTTTTTCAATATTCCAAAACTCTATTTACTCCTTTTAATTTTATGTGTGCATGTTCATTTAGTATAGTTACAGTAAATACGTTCCATTAATAATTAATATATGAAGAAATTTAACGTTTTAAAATTAAAAAAGCTTGAAGTTTAAATATACAGTGGTGCTTAAAAGTTTGTGAATGCTTTTGAATTTTCAACATTTTTGCATTAATCTGAACCTAAATATTCACCGTTTTCCACACAAGTCCTGAAACTAGGGAAGATTCTGGAAAAGATAATCAAGCAACGAATCAGCGAACACCTAGAAGCAAACAAAGTAATAACCAAAAGCCAACATGGGTTTGTCAAAAACAGATCATGCCAGACTAATCTTATTGCATTCTTTGATAAAGTGACAAAATTAGTGGACCAGAGGAATACTGTCGATATAATTTACTTGGACTTCAGTAAGGCATTTGATAAAGTAAACCATAACCTACTACTAGATAAAGTAGAAAAATGTGGGTTAGACAGCATCACCACCAGATGGATTTGTAACTG
>QLTV01000548.1:2104360-2137196 GCA_003457575.1 Thermophis baileyi
TGTAAAAAAAAAATAATGGAACTTGGTTTTTGTATTGATAACTGCAGCATGATTATTGTGTTCACCAAGATGGAAAGATTGAAAGAAAGATGATTAGGGGACTGGCTAAAACATATGAAGAACGGTTGCAGGAACTGGGTATGTCTAGTTTAGTGAAAAGAAGGCGTCACATGATAGCAGTGTTCCAATATTTGCGGGGCTGCCACAAAGAAGAGGGAGTCAAGCTATTCTCCAAACCACCTGAGGGCAGGATAAGAAGCAGTGGGTAGAAACTAATCAAGGAGAGAAGCAACTTAGAACTAAGGAGAAATTTCCTGACAGTTAGAACAATTAATAAGTGCAACAACTTGCCTCCAGAAGTTGTGAATGTTCCAACACTGGAAGTTTTTAAGAAGATGTTGAATAACCATTTGTCTGAAGTGG
This sequence comes from Thermophis baileyi, assembly GCA_003457575.1. Taxonomy (NCBI): domain Eukaryota; kingdom Metazoa; phylum Chordata; class Lepidosauria; order Squamata; family Dipsadidae; genus Thermophis; species Thermophis baileyi. The sequence goes on from QLTV01000548.1 coordinate 2,104,784, forward strand.
TGTAGGGTTTCCTGCCTAAGCAGGGGGTTGGACTAGAAAACCTCCAAGGTCCCTTCCAACTCTGTTATTCTATTCTATTCTATTCTATTCTATTCTAACTAGATAAAGAGAACCAGTTAACCAAATGAGTCAAACATACTTGTTATTTATTTGTTAAGGAAAATGATACAAAGCTATATATTTGTGTATGTACAAATGGGACCCCAGAGTAAGCAAAAAATCATTTTTCTCATGTATATTTTATTTTAAAATGTTTCTAAAACTATTACTTTTTCTATTGTAATTATGCAGATTAGACAAATAGAATTTTCCCTTTTTGTTACACCAGAGAGTGGTTGTTTGTGTTTGGTTTATTTTCTTTAATGTTTCTTTTCCATCATAGTACTATTTTAATCTTGTTGAGAATATTTTGCTTTGCATGAGTTAGTGTCAAGAAAAGCCACTGACATTTTTAAGAGAGTTACTGGTTACCTCGTGTAGCCTTTCCAGACATCTATTCTTCTAGATAGGAAAAAATTAGTGTGTGCCAACTTTTTTTTAGATAAGTGAACATTAAAAACAAAAATTTTGAATTTTGGTTCCTAATATGTTGCTTTGCTAAATGGAGGATTGTGAGAATAAATTACTCTTTTAGATTAGCTACTTAAGCTATATAAAAGGCTTACCAACCAATTAAATTACTGGAATTTTATATTTTCTGCTTTTAAAGGATACACATCAACTAAAACTGCTCAAGACTTTGGAAGGCCATGCATATGGTGTCTCCTATATCGCTTGGAGTCCTGACGACAACTACCTGGTTGCCTGTGGCCCAGATGACTGCTCTGAGCTTTGGCTCTGGAATGTACAAGTAAGAATGATAAATGTGAGGTTTTGGCATGCCATATTAAATAGCATAGATATATGGACCATACTCAGGTTATTTGATACTTTTGGAGGAAATCCTTGGCTATTATGGATGTTAGATAACTCCATATGGAAAATTCCAAATGTTGACATTTTGACAAAATTTAGAATGAGTGTTCCATGTTGCAATGGAGCAACATTCGGAATGTTTTTAGTGTTTTGTCTATAGGAAGCCATGGGGTAAGCCTTTTATTTTCCTGGTTTTCACATTAAGGCCATGAGAGCTACTGTCTTCCATCCAACATGCAGGTTGAGAATAAATGAAGATAAATTCAGACTGGGTGAGATACTAATGGTGGGAAGATTTGAAATTGATGTCTCCTTTTTTCTAGACAAGAATTGTATTTTCCTAGAACATGAATTGCTAGACTTGCATGTATCAGCAATAGCCAAAACAGTTTTGTAGCATTTTTAAACTGGTCGTCTTGATTAAAGATGAATTTAAAGCAAGAATGAGCTGGGTTATGTACTATAATAACTTTTAGTTGTTGCAAATTACTAAGATAACTTTGTAACATGTTGTTTGTAATAGTATTTTGGTTTAGAACTTTATTAAATTGGGAACTGCTCCTTTAATTTTGGGAATGAGCTGAAATAAGCCTACCACATTGGTGGTAGATTATACTAGCACTACATTTGTTAATTAGCGTAATTCTGAGTTCTGATTTGATAATTAAAGGCTTACATAGCCTAGTTACTAGAAGCTGGCTTATTTTTAATGTGATCCATGTTGTTATTTTGTTGCCATACTTTTGAATGAACGAATGAGAGAGAGAGAGAGAGAGAGAGAGTGTGTGTGTGTGTGAGAGAGAGAGAGAGAGGGAGGGAGAGAGAGAGAGGGAGAGAGAGAGAGAAAGAAAGAAAGAAAGGAAAAGAAAGAAAGAAAAACAGACTTACAGTAGAGTTTATAATAGAAAGAAAGGAAAAGAAAGAAAGAAAGAAAGAAAGAAAGAAAGAAAGAAAGAAAGAAAGAAAGAGAAAGAAAGAAAAACTCACAGCCTTTCTTGCCCCCTCCCAGGTATACTGAAATTAAAATTGCCCAAAGACATTAAGGAAGGTTGATTTATTCTAGGTACTCATAGCTACTTTATTATATATTTGAAAGCACTTTTGTATTTTATCACCAATTTTGTAAACAATAATTAGACATATGGTATTTAAGTGTTTCAACCACACTGATGCCCATGTATATTACAATTTCAAAGAACCTTAACTATACAACTTAATCTGCAGACGGGGGAGCTAAGGACAAAGATGAGTCAATCCCATGAGGATAGCTTAACCAGTGTGGCCTGGAATCCAGATGGAAAACGTTTTGTGACAGGAGGGCAGCGTGGGCAATTTTACCAGTGTGTAAGTTGGAGTGGGCAACCTTTTTGCAGCCATTGACCAAATTGTTATTCGTATTTAGTTGTTTGCAAAGAACTACATTGGGTGTGCATGTTGAAGCCACTGGAATGGGTGGAGATAGAATTTTCATTCTGTTTTGGGGGGCTTTCCATGAATGCTGTGGGTAGGGGGGGGTTCACTGGAAAACAGATTTGTTAAACCTAGAAAAGGCTCAACACCTATTTTTTATAAACAAAAAGGGTAGAAACATTTGGGGAGTTCAGGCAATCTACCTACATAGATTGCCATTCCTGCTATAAAGAAGCGGGTCTTTTACTATACCAAAACACATCTGTCCTTGATATAGGGGCCCTCGTGCTAATATGTTTGTGATATGCCTAAATATATATATTTACAATGAAAAACTGCTTAGAAGTGGCTTCCTACAAACCTTTGATAAAAGCCATATTAGCATTGATGGACTTATTTATTACCTGAAATATATATGAAATTGTGTATATTGCTGTTCTTACAAAAAAGGAATTCCATGATGTCAGTCAAATAATATATTCAACATGACGGATATGTATATTCAACATAGGTTTTTTATAAGGGTTTTGCTTTTATCTATTCCCTGTCTAGGATTTAGATGGTAATCTCCTAGACTCCTGGGAAGGAGTAAGAGTGCAGTGCCTGTGGTGCTTGAGTGATGGGAAGACTGTGCTGGCATCGGACACACACCAGCGAATTCGGGGCTATAACTTTGAGGACCTTACAGACAGAAATATGTAACTACATTGTTTTTCTGTTGCACTAGATAAATTAATCCTATGGTTGGCTAAGCAATAAAAATAATATTTCACATGACTTCTGGATCATGTGTTAATTCTAAATTGGGCTTTTCAAAAAAAATCCTATATAAATAATAAAAATATAAATGTGAGGAGTAAATAAATAAAAAAATAAACCTTGAAGTGTGAACTACTAGTGCAGTCATAATTGGGCTCATTGTAAGACCCCTGTAATAAAGAATATTTACATTTTTGTACAAATGATAATTTTGAATCATAATTCTAATACAATTGTTTATATTTTCAGAGTACAAGAAGACCATCCAATTATGTCTTTTACTATTTCGAAAAATGGCCGGCTAGCTTTGTTAAATGTCGCAACTCAGGTAAGGGGATATTGTTGTTGTTTTAAATAGGCATACTCTTTTGAGAAATATTTTGAGTTTTGCACAAAAAAAGTAACTTGCTTGTGGCAAATATGCTGTACCTCCTGGCTTGTCAATAGAACTCTAGCTATGGTTCTTGTCAGAGTGAGAAAGAGGTCAGAATTTTTTTTATTTCTGATAGTGGCCAACACAATGGGGCATAAAGGCAGTGTTCCTTTCTGGAAAGATGAATGAAAAAAACCCCTCTTCATTAAATTACTGTGGATAATTATGTATGAACCTACATTGATTCTTTTTCTTCTAATTCAGAGGAACTTTTGAATTACTCTATGTCTGGTGATTGCCATACCAAAATTCTGTTTCAAATAGATAATTTTTTTGCAGTGCAATTTAAAAAAACTAAAAAGGATGGGAATGTGAGCAGATGTATAATTGCCATTTTCATCTTTAACTCCCTAAATTTGTTATTTTTGATTATTTGGCTTTGTATGATAAGATTGATTTATATTTATTGTTACTATGTGGTTATATTTTTGTATATGATTGCTATTTGTATTTTATTTATTTATTAGATTGTTATCCCGCCTCTATTATTTTTATAAATAACTCAAGGCAGTGAACATACCTAATCCTCCCTCATCCTATTTTCCTCACAACAACCCTGTGAGGTGGGTTGGGCTGAGAGAGAGTGGGTTGGGTTGAGGCAAGATTAGAATTCAATCTCCTGGTTTCTAGCCTAGTGCCTTAACCACTAGACCACTGTTGTATTGCATTGCTATATTATTATATTGTTATCTATTGGGATTGGAATTTATGCTGCTTTGAAATGAAATGGTTCTCAACTTATGACCACAATTGAGCCCAAAATTTCTGTTGCTATATGAGACGTTTGTTTTGCCCCATTTTATGATCTTTCTTGCTACAATTGTTAAGTGAATTACTGCAGTTTTTAAGTTAGTACAGGTAGTTCTTAAGTTACAAATGTAATGGCACCTGCCCATTACAGTCATAATGTTAATTGAATCATGTTAAATAAATGAGCCCCATCCCGCTTCTTCCCAGTGCATTTGTTAATCGAATGTGTGGGTTAAGAGCGCATGAGGTACCTCAGGAGTAGGGAAGCCTAGTGCAGGAAAACGACCACTGCCTCTGGCCACCAAAGGCCCCACCCACTGAGATATCCCATGCTCCTCTTCCCACCTCTTGGAGTCCTCACAACTGCTTCGGCCTTCTCCCTACCCCATCACCGATCACTCACTTATTTTTGGAAAATCTCCAGGTTCTAGATCAGCAGTCCTCAATCTTTGCAGCTTTGTGGACTGGTGGTGGCAGCAGGGGATGGTTCCGTGCCCACTGCTCACGCAAATGGAGCTGTGTGCACTCACCCGCTGCTTGTGCGGTCCGGTTCCGAACTGACTGCGGCCCGGGGGTTGGGAACCCCTGCTCTAGATGATAGCACAAAGCTGTTTTCCTTAGATCTCATGTTCTTATACATGTTTCCATCCTCTTTGGAAAAGCGTTTTTAAGCAAGTCACCACAGTTGTTAAGTGAATCACAGGGTTCTTAAGCAAATCTGACTTTCTTCCATTAACTTTGCTTGTTGGAAACTGGCTGGGAAGGCTGCAAATGATGATCACATGGCACAGGGATGCTGTAATCATTGAAAATATATGCCAGTTGCCAAGCACCCAAAGTTTGATTATATGACCAGGGGGATGCTATGATGGTTGAAAGTATGACCATTAATCGTAATTGTCAATTTTCAGTGCAATTGTAATTTTGCATAACCACTAAGGGTCCTCGGTCAAGGACTATCTGTATACCGTTCCAGTCCAAGAGGACTGTAAGCAGTTTACATTCTCTTCCTATGGTTAGTGTTAAAATTTAAAAATAGTATCATAAAATGATGAGGACAAAACTTCCAATTACAATCCTAGATGGATGTTCTACCGTGTTTCCCCGAAAATAAGACCCTGTCTTATATTTTTTTGAACCCTGAAATAAGTGCTTGGCCTTATTGCCATGCACTCAAAAGCCCGATTGGGCTTATTATCAGGGGATGTCTTATTTTGGGGGAAACGGTAACTTATATTAGGTCTTCTCTTAGAGCTCTTTTAAAAAGTGATACCTTAGCAGTTTTTCCAAAACAAGTTAACTATATCCAAAAGTCTTTTTATTTCTCCAGTTCAAGTAGTTAAATTGTTTTTTTTTATTTAAAGAATTGTATAAGGAAATGAAGCTTGCTTAACCCAAAATGTTTGCAATAGGATAGGCTCTAAACACTTGAACAGATACAGTGCTGGGCAAATGCAAGAGGGCTATGGAAAGTTTATATCCAAACATTATCACGTAAAAGGCAATCCGTGCAATACCTTTTGTCCCCTCTACAATTTAGGAAAAGACCAGAGTAGTAGGACATGTATTTTTCTTGAGAAAGATCCCTTGGTCAGTCCCTGACATCTCTTGGAGCAAGAAGGAAATCTTACTGAAAGCTGGAAAAGCTTTTATCAATTGGTGTGATGATTTGAAACAGTTAAGATGGCTTCTTATATTCTACTTCACCTTCCCACATGCAAAAGCATCTATTAGAAGCCTTAAGATGTGACACATGGTATAGTGAGTGGGGAGAACTGGAGAAAATTTTACGACAGCTGGTATATGTGGGAAAGAGCATCTGCTCACATTTTACTGGTGATTTTTTTTCATACTGCAGCCCTACATCACTTATTTCTCTTTCCTGAAGGTTTCAAGATAGAAGCTTTCAGGAAATGTAAATGGGTTCTGCTTTGGGGAGAAATAAGAAGAAAAGTTCTGCTGTATAAAAGACAAATGCTCATGTGATTTTTGCTTGTGAAGAAAAATAGTCCTTTTTTAAATTTTATATTGATGTATTGAATCTTATTCAGATTAAATTATTAAACAGTGAAGCCAAGTAATGGAGAGGAAACTGTTTCTTACAGTAAACTATTTCTACAATGCTTTTTGTCCTCAGGGAGTTCATTTATGGGATTTGCAAGACAGAGTTTTAGTGAGAAAGTACCAAGGTGTTACACAAGGGTTTTATACAATTCATTCATGTTTTGGAGGCCATAACGAAGACTTCATCGCTAGTGGCAGTGAAGGTAAAAATTCTCTCTCTCTCTCTCTCTCTCTCTCTCCCCCTCCCCCTCTCCCTCCCCTCCCTCCCTCTCTCTCTCTCTCATTTCCATAAATGGTGATAATTAAATACTAATTGAAAAAAAAGGATTCTATTTCGGAGAACGGTGGGATCCACAAGTAAAATGTGTTATATCTTTTTGATAGTAACGTCTGTAATTTTGATATGATTTGTACAGTATTGAGTACCGTTGCTCTAATAGTTCTCTGAGGTATTAACTGTATTTGCTATAGATATGTTTTCTAAAGGTAGGTGTAGGGTATGTAAATTCATCTGTCATTTCGATTATAATTGTGGTAAGAGAATTATGGTCTCCTATACTGCAACAGGATCTACTGTATTCAGTATCTTCCATCGTGAGCAAGTTGAAATAATCATGGTTGTCTTTTAGCACAGCGGTCACCAACCGGTGGTCCGTGGACCACTGGTGGTCCGTGAGAAAATTTTGGTGGTCCGCAGAAAAATTATTTGCATTTTTTACATTGCATTAAATACTATTTATCTTTTTAAAAAATCCATATTAATGGTCCGCGGGATTTAAAATTATGAATTTAGTGGTCCCTGAGGTCTGAAAGGTTGGTGACCCCTGTTTTAGCAGGTTCTCTTGTCAATTGTGTGAGAAGCCAGTTTATCAGATGTTCTTGGCATTAAGGGTGCTGATCCACTCTCAGGTTCTTGCTCTGTATTGCTAGTAGAATTGTAGCTAATACAGAGTGGACAACAATACTCCTGTACCCCAAAAACTTCAGGAAGATGTGGTTTTGGTCTGAACAGGAGTGCAGTCATAGGTTGAGTCAACAAAAATAGTATCTTAATGCATTATTTGTCTTTAACGGGTGAAATGCTCAACTGAGAACAGCACCTCTTTATTGGACCTTATGTTAATTACTTGTCATTGTAAATATTTGTCAGTCCTTATATGCATGCATTTTTCACTCCCTTCCCCTTCCAAACAGTCTCTGGCCCAGAAATATCTGTCAGCCTATTGACTTTTTGGTGTATCGAATAATTCATACACCACTTAGGACAGCATGGACAAGTCACTTAGCTACAGCCTACTGTTTGTTTGACATGAATATGCCAATTAATTTATCCAGGTCAACTTAGAACAGCTTTTTATTTTTTTCATTTTCAGTGTCTAAAAACTACCCAGCTGTAGTTGAAGCTGATGGCACCTTATTTAGATTCGGACTGCCTGAGGCTGTTGCCTCTTTGCACTGAATTGTTGCAAATATGGCTGCTGTGAAAGTCTCTATGTACAAAAAAAGTAACAGATTTAAATGTCATAACCTCTTAAATGTAAAGGTATGTTTTCAGCTAGGTAGGCATTTCACCTACCAGCCCCAAACATCAAATGGTCTGCCCTGGGAGTAAAGTTCACGTCTAATTCTGTTAAAGAAGCATTAAGGTACCATTAAAAAACCTCTCATGGGAGTAAGTGCTGAGTGTTGTTGCCTTAAGATGAATAACGATCCTTGAAGTTATGCAGATAATGTGTAATCAGATTTAAAATTTTAATCAGATTAAAATTGAGAGAGTAAACAAATATAAACAAGGGTGTTTGATGTAATTTAGATGATGTGGCACTTATTTTTAAAAATCTTATATGAGCTGATTTAGCTAGTAAGTATTTCTGTTAAATAATGTGGCATGTAAGTAGAAGGATTTGTAATACTTGGGAAGAGACTAAAATACTTCGGATCCTTTATCATTGTTTGAATTTATTGTTAAAGCAAATGATTTTAACATTTTTGTACATCTTAAAAGTTTGTCTTATGGTGCTTCTATTTAATCAGATATTTAAGTAAAGCCACAAACTTATTCTAGTACTTAGCAAAAAATATAATTACTGGCAACTACTTTGATACGTGGTTCTTTCACAATGCAGACACTTGCACATTTAAGATTTCATCCACCCTTTCTATGATCATTCAACTTGCGTGTCAGAATTAGCAGTGGCATAGAAGTTTCCATTCATATGTTCAGCTTTGTAAATGTTTTATGTGAATGTAATAGAATGCACCAACACAGTTACAGCTGTAAATTACAACTTGGCTGTGTCATGAACTTCTTCAAACGGTGAAATGGATTGCTTATTGGCTAAAGTATACTGACAAAAAGTCTTTGTATTGGGCATTATACTTCAAGGCAAACGAGCTATCTGAATGTAACTTCCTCTTATTCTGCATGTGGGCTGGCATTGGCTGGTTTCTCCACTATCTTTTTCATGCAGCAGTAAGTTCCTGAATAGGGTATTACACAGTTAGTTTAGTGGATGGCTCACTAAAGTCATAAAGTATCATGTTTAAAAACATTTTATTTTCCAATCACAAATGAAGTCCTTTATTCAAAAGGCAGAAAGTTTTCTAGGGAAATCCCCATACCTATCATTAAAATGGTCAAATTAAAAAATTCAAGAATTAGAATCCAGAGCTTTTCAATTTTGTATTTCAATTTCATTCTTGTATGTAAATGTATTATTAGTGTAAATTAACATATAAACAAATTCCTATTTAGATAATATAAATCCTGCCTTTATACTTAATTTTCTACAAATATCTTCATTTTGGAAAGAAAATCAGTACATGCTGTTAGTTTAAATATGGAATTTTAAAGGCCTTCTTGAAACTGTTGGATGTAGCATTCAGCATTTTTGTTTTGGGATATGCATGGAATTTTTTAAATGGAAACATGGATTGTCATGTTGATTACAGAGCATATTTTAAATTTTAGGATGGATCTCATGTTTTTTCAAACCTATCTGTCTTAGATCATAAAGTATATATTTGGCACAAACGTAGTGAGCTGCCAATTGCGGAACTGACGGGGCACACACGTACAGTCAACTGCGTGAGCTGGAACCCACAAATTCCATCCATGATGGCCAGCGCCTCTGATGATGGCACTGTTAGAATATGGGGACCATCACCTTTTGTAGACAGCCAGGATATTGAAGGTAAAAAAAAATAAACTAATTTTATGAGAGAGAAAGATTTTAAGATTCAATTATTTTATGTTTATTTTTTCTTATTGCATTTAAATACAGTGATTTGCAAAGTTCATGGTGTATGCATAGTTTAATCATACAGTGAAAGGTTTGAATAGCCTTAGGTATTTTCTAGTCCAACCTTTTGTCTACTATAGGAATTCACTCTTACAATATCCCCCCCCCCCCAAATGGCCACCCAGCCTTGGTTTATATGCCTCCAGCAAAGCATTTTGCTAGTATCATAAAATGTAAGGACTGGAAAGGACATTAGACAGGATAAGGAGGAATAAAATGGTGGGTTAAGTCTATCACCCCAGAAAAAGAAGAATCATATGATTTGGATTTCTTCAGTCCTTTCAAAGATTGTACCTAAGTAGCTTAGATCTCATCCATACCTAAACAATGAAAGAACATTACTATATAGAGGGCTGATCTTAAGTGATTCTAATGGATATGGAAGTAAAGCACAGTCTCACAAACCTAATTACATTTTTCTCAGCCTTCTCATGCCTTTGAGGAGATGGCTGAATGGTTGGGACCTGCATTCGGTATTCAGAACTTTAATACTTATCTTCTTTTCCCTTGCCCCTTCTTGGAGGAATGGCTGTAACCACTGCAAGAGCCAGATGGATTTAGATTTACAGAGCTCACGTATAGCAACATTTGACTAAATCATTTGATACCTTAATTCACATTAATACAGCAATGACTATATTCAATACCTTTTCCAGTGATACACCTTATGTAGTGACAGGCAAGGCTACAATCTCATATACCGTATTTTTCGGAGTATAAGACACACTTTTTTATCCCCAAAAAGAGGGTGAAAACTTGGGTGCGTCTTATACACTGAATGTAGCCCCACCCAACCACCCCCACCCTTTGGCCTCTGCCTCCCAGCAATTTACCTCTTTGCAGCAAACAGTGCAGAGCCTGATTAGCACAAGCAACTGATTATCGGCCTCCCGACCATCAGCTGAGAGGCTGCAGGCAGGCCCATGTGCTAAAATGAAAGTGAAACTAGAACTGCAAGGAGGCAACTTGCTGGGAGGCAGAGGCAGCATTTTATTTTCTTGTGCAAATCAGACTGCTGAAACTGGATGCAAGGAGGTAAGTCAATAACCATAAATGTCTATAGAATGTTCAAATTATTAGACTTATTTTTTACAGACTGCTTTATTATTGTTCTAGACAACCTAACAAAATGAAGAAGTTTAAAATAAATGCTTGATCTGAAATGGCTGACTACATTTAAGAAAACTTTCTGGCATTAATATACTGCCATAATGTACATTTCTCCAATTCTTTGCTATTTCTATGGGTCAGGCACACATGCACAGAAATACACAGCAAACAGTGTATATCATCTGTACTGTTTGCTGTTTGCTAGGAGGCAAATTAAATTGCTGGGAGGCAGAGGCAGATTTTTTTCCTCTTGTTTTCCTCCCCCCAAACTAAGGTATGTCTTATACTCCGGTGCGTCTTATACTCCGAAAAATACGGTATTTATGTATTTACTAAACATTGGAGACTGAATACATTTGTCAAAGCAGAAGCAGTTTTTTAAAAAAAACGCTAAAGCACATTTCTCTTTCTTTGCATTACTTTTTATTTTTCTTTGTAAAATAGGTTAGGTTTCACATATCATTGCTGGATGGCCTCAGACATGAAGGAAATGTTGGACATGGAATATGATTGATTGTTCTGGATTGCTGTGATAGACAAATCACACAAATATTTTAGATTACTCATTTGGTCCAAGCCTAGTTGTGGTTAATATTGAACCACGATTTGGACTATTCTAAGTTGATAAAGACCTTTTTAAACAAACTTCCTGGGACATGCTCTGTGTAATGAAAGTAGAAAGAAATCTTGCTACTTTTACTGTATGATCCTATTCAACACTGGGGGTTAGCAATCATTGGATCTACCTGTCACAACAAACTAGATGAAGATGTCACAGCTTAAATGTTATTTATTTATTAAATTTCTATGCCCCCATTTTACCCAAGTGACTGGGCGGTTTACAACATAAAGATTTCCAAGTCAAATGAAGTGCTGTGGAGGTTTGAATCTTGTCTCCCTGGTGTTATTTCAATATAAACTACTGAGGTTAGGCTAGGTTAGGATTTTGCCATTACTATATTATGAATGTAGCAAAGGCTTATGAAGCTGCATTAGAAATAGGAGTCAGTGAAATCCAGTAGCTTATGCAATCATGTGTAACACCACATTTTAAAGAATTGCAAGCTCCTTTTAAAAATTGCAAAAGTTCAGGAAAGGAAGTCTATTTTGCACAGCTGATACACTGGTTGTACTCTATTGTTGATGGATTGAAGTACTGGTACATGTGTGGTTTAGAGTAGTAGATGCTGGCTGTTTGTGGATAGAACAGTGATAGTTGATATTGCAGGGGTTCTCAAACTGGATGAACAATTGTGTTTAAGGGTTAGGTTTGCAGCTGTTTGAGTTGTAATTTAAATGGGCTTTCAGTTCTTGGCCAGAAGCCAATCTCTTAGGCTTCAGCCACAAAGATGTGATGGATTGCTCCAGTGGCACTGCTGCTGCCTCCTTCCTTGTCCTTTATTGAGCTGAATTAAAAAGTAGCCTTGACAGTATCACCCAGAAAAGTTTGACAGAGAGGTTGAGCCCATCTTTGTAATGAGTAATTTAATCTTTCTCTTTTTTTTCTGTATTGCCATTTGTATCATCATAAATTTTAAATTTTCAACATTATCATAATCCACATAATTTCCAAACAGACAATGAAGTATATACATTTTTGTATCTATGTAAAAACTTCTGCCCAACCCATCTGACCCATCTGTGTTTTGGTACTGCTTTCAGATTAGTATTCATGATAGACAGTCATCATCCAGAATTGTTGACAAGTGAGCAACCTTAAAAACTGATTTAATAAACAAAATTTTCTCCTGACTCTGCTGCACTTCAGATAGCAACCCTTCTCATTTTGTCATTTGAATTACTTGAGCTCCACCAAGCTATAGGTGGGATTACAGTCCTGGCTGTCCCTTTTCTAGTATTTCTAGTTCAAATATATTTTGGGGGAAATTATATAAAACGGCTTCAGCATAAAAATGTCCTAAAACCTAAATAAAATCAAACCAAATTGTTGTTAAAGGAAAACCCAATCTCCTCCCTGAAAAAGTTTGAAAATGGGCTGGATGAGACAAATCTACAGCTCACTAAATCAGTCAGAGCTCTGTCCCAAGATCTCCTCAGTAGTGTCATCCAGAATGGCATGTATGCAGTCTGCCCCAAGGTTCCTGGTGCACACAAACACAAAAGCATATGGTCACAACTAATTGAGAGTTGGAAATAATTCCAAGCTTCAATTGCAGAAGCCATGTTCAGTACACATTTGCTGGAATGTGGATTCTGTCTATCACCTCCCTATAATTGCTATAAAGGAGGAAATGATCAAGGACTGGTTTCAGCTGATTGATACAATATACATTGATATGAAAATTAGACATTACCCCCAAGTTTTCGTCTCTGCATATACCTTTTCTATCAATTGCTCTTTCATTCCATTCCATTTCATTTCTTGCAGTTTTGCACAAGAAACTTGTAAAAGTTCTTGCTGGGTAGCCACAAACAATGCAATCCTTATTGTTGCTGTTCAGTTAGTTTACAGTGAATGAAGTGAATTTACAGTGATTTTCTTTTTGTGTGATTAAAATGTGCATATATCATGATTGAGATATACAAGACAATATGGACGTTCTTAATATATTTTTGTTTACATTTTATCTCTTCCCCTTAGAGGAATGCAGTAGCATGGATAGTTGATGGTGAATTTGGAGCAGACGACTTCTGTTTAACTTAAATTTAGTCGTATTTTAAATGGCTTGGGATTTGGTGCAAACAAACATGATTGATAGCTGGACAGACATGCTCATCATGAAAATGAACCATTTTTTAAGCCCGACTGGGGCCAAACATTTTACCACCTTGCTTCATAGTAAACAGTTGAGATGAAGCACGTCGTTAGAACGTTGTTGGACACCATGTTGAAGTAACCCCCCATCGGTTGTGAAGAACTGTGCTACATTCAGGCTAACCATTGAACTCCGTATATACATTTTCCCCTTCTGCCATTTTGTCAGGCAGACTACTGTTCTTGTTGCTCTTCTGTGTAATGAAGTTTAAATGCTTGTTTGGAAAACCTTTTATTTAACAGTTTAGAAAGCTTGATAGAAAGAGTGCTTTAGTCTGAAGAGTACATGTTGGATAGGAAAGTATTTCCTTCTCTTGTTTCTCTGAGTCTGCCTTATTTAGCTCGAGATCTTTGCAGCTTGGTTCATGGATTCTAGCCTTGCCCGTTGCGCAGTATATCCAAATCCAGATGTAAAACCAGTGAATGACATGAAAAGCACTCTCAGTATCACACTTGACAAAAAGGTTTTGTACTTTTCACGTAGCTTGTAACCCTATAAATGGGTGAACAGCACAAATTTTTTTAAGAATAAATTATTTATAGCATTAAAATGACTTTGATTTGTATACGTTTGGAAAATAAACCAGCTTAAAAAGTGTCATCTACAAGTTAATGCAGTATAATTGGTGCTCCTTCTGAGTTGTGTAAGACCATTTGGCGAGCAGGAGTTTTACACAGATTATATAAAGTATTATTTAAAAAACAAACAAACCTTTGTTTACCAACATAATTTGAAAGCTTTCAGAATCACCAGTAAAACTATTACAATGTAATTTCTGAAGTTAATAAAATGAAAATTCCAGATTGGCTAAAACTTGTGCAATGATTCTTATTTGAAACAAAAACTAAAATGGGAATGGGATAATATTTTAGGATCATTTCCCAAAATTAGTGGATTGACTTTGTGAATTTAAACATGTACATTATACAAGTGTTCCACATAATGTTCACCCCATAATTGTTTTCTCAGGGGATGCTTGTTAATAGTTTGATGTTAGGAATGGGTTGTTGTCTTTAGTTTTTATATGCAACCCCCCCCTTCCAATGGCATGGTATTTGACCTGTGTAACTGTTCTAAATTAAAAGATGGAAGGACATATCTCTGTGTAACAATGAAATAACAATTCATATGGAAAAAAATCAAGCTCAATCAAGCTAAAATAAATGGAAAGCTCTTTAATTTTGAGGAAAGTCCCATATTTGGAAGATAATGTACATTGCTTGAGCTTAAGCATGGTCTTTAATACTCAGATTCTGTGATAAGCAATCACAGTCAGTGCACTTCAGTGTATTTCTTAACTCAGATTTAGCACGTGCTTATCTTCATAGCATTTGATTTAATTAGTTATGTCTCACAAAATTTCTTTAAACCCTATCAAATTAGGAAAGCTGGTACTCCAATTACTTAATGTAATAACTTAGTTTTTATAACTCAAATGACAAAAAATGTTTTAGAAGACCAGGCTTACAGAAGTCTTTTAAAGTAACAATGCTTTCCTTTTATGTTCTCTAATAGATTGAACTCTATATGTGGCTCATTTTATTTCAATTCATTTTATGGAGTAGTGTTTCTTTATGTTTGCTATAGTCAATTCATATATATATATTCTGTTCATTTGACATTATGTTCTTTTATTTGAAATTGCTTAATAGTTATTTTTGAGCTTCTGTAATTCTTATTTATTACAGATACTTGCAGATACTCCCATTCAACATCTTGAAATGCTTTACATCTCTAACCAACATGGTACTGGCACTAAAATTGCTTATTAACTCAAAACTATTTTAGGACATTAGAGCAAAAATCAGGAGTGGCTGAACCTGAAACAGTTTGCATAATTTAATTTCTTCAGGTTATTCAAAACAATCTGGTGCTTGCAAGTAAAATTTCATGCATAGACTTTAATGAACATGTTTAAACCTATAGTTTACCCTTCTTTGAAATATAATACTAAGGGGAAACTAAATTAAAAGCACTGAAGTTGAGCACATTACTTCTTATGAGTTTTCTTCTAAGGAATTCAAAAAATATATATAAAAGCATTTCAGAATGGAAATGAATAAGAGTCATGTTTTGAAAGTGCCACTTCTAAATGTCACTGCATAATGTAAGCTATGCAGTTCTTAAATAGCAGCTCCAGATGTAGAATTAACATTTGTTGCCAGGCTCAACTTCCTATGACTACATTGTGATACTAATTTGTCCAATTGTCTCACAGTGTTAACACTGCTAGGACGTTTTGTGGGTGGACAAAACACACCAATATTTCCTGGCATGTGGATTGGAAAGCATCTCTGTCACCTTTCATATAAACTAAAAACTAAATTCACCATTGTAAAAAGATATGGAAGAGGCGTATCTGCAATATTCTCATTTTCATACAGTTGATATTTCTCAATCTCAGCTATAAATTCTAGAGCAATCATTAATTGTTCATACAACAGAGATGATCTATGAAAACATGTTAGCATTTTGACCAATTCCAAACTAGGCATACCAACCATAAATTATCTTGCCACAATGCTTCTCATCTTTATCAGGTAAGTCACTTTAAAAATAGCACAAAAGAGAAAAAAGAGTTTTTTATGTAACCCGTAAATAGCCTTGTAAATGTGTAGCTAGCTTTCCTCAGTTTTGAAATGAGGGGGAACACAAGAAAAGGTTAATTAGGGAGTCACAGGTGGAAAATTACCCAATTTTTCCCCAATAATTTCATTCTGACTTCCAAACTGGTATTGTTGAATGACATTTAAATAATGCTAGGTGTTTAGTGCCATGTTAACTACAAAAATCTCCCACCCTTTGAAAATGGCTTAAAATTATTTCTCATACTAATTTTATGCTGGCAATAGATATATTAGGGAAAGGAGAGTTAGTAACCTTTTTAACAGCAGAAGAATGTCTTAATTTGTAATTTGGGGCAGAAAGGGAAAATGAACCAATTTTCAGTAAGATTTGGTGCCCTTTATCTGTACCCCAAAGCACACAAGTTGCCTCGGATTGATGCATTTCAGATAAATTACTAACCATGTATCGTTAATACTCCATATATGTAGATATATCTATCTATATATATATATATCTCGCATTGGCTTGCATCCATTTTCAGCTGCCATACAACAAACCACTCGTATGACAGATAATTATAATTTTGGAAACATTTTTGAATAGGGAGGACTTAACTGGTGTGTGCAGTGTTGTCTGCAATAGCTGCTCTTGTTGCTGGAACACAAACTAGAAACCTGTTTGCTACTTGCTGACTTCATATAGAAGAATTCAGCAAAGTGTGTATGGTATGAATGTGTGTAAAACAGAATCAGTCATGGAACCAACTAGGTACATGTCATGTTTTACTGAATAATTTTAAGTCATGTTGTATGTATTTGTCTTGTCCTCTAACATTAAAATTTGGTTAATACAAATATATTTTTATAAATTTGAAGTACAGTGTGCCCCATTTTTTAAGTGTTTCATTGTTAAAAATAAGTGTACTAGATTTGATTCTTAACACTTACTGGCACAGATGGAAAAAGCTATTGGCTCCAAAAATGTAAGAGGAAGAAACATTCTCAAAGTGTGTGTGTATTTACAAACCAAGCTGTAGAGATCAAGAAAAGAACTTTTACTGTTCTCAAATTTCTAAATTGTCAAGATTTATATGGAGTTGTGGTGGAACTAGTTAACACTTAGAGCTTTTGGTATGTAATGACTATTTGCTATGGACTGATATTAAATGTTTCAAAGGATTGCGTTATTAAATTTTCTGGATTTTGTTACTTTCCTCTTGAATTATATTAAGTAGTTTAAATTTCTTTTCTGACATTAAAACATGAATTTTGGGGCTCCGTATTTATTTTCACTGATTTTACTAATTTATGGGGCACATTAATTTTTTATTTTATAAATATGTAGTATATTAAACATATCTTAAATCGTTCAAGTCAAGCTACATTAATTCCTGATTGTCTATTGGAGTTTTTTTAATTAAACTTTTCCATGTTGGTGCACAGCACTTAACAAATATTTGTATTCCCTCTTTCCAGTTCAATAAACAAAATAAATAACTGGATTTGATTAGTTCTTAGCTTTATAAGCTTGGACTTCTATTTCATTCTAGAAAGGAACAGAAGTTCCTTTCCTTTCTAAGATGTATTCACATATGATCATGCAACTGCACAATCCATGAAGCAAGAATTCTTGTGAGAATGGATCCCATACTGCTCAGACTTAAGCTGAGTTACTCACTTGGAGCACAAAGCCATCCTCATAAATCTTAGGCTACAAAAGCTAGACGGCAGCTGTCTTAACAGGCAAGCAACATCAGGCTGTTTACTGAACCAGTGGCTGTAGGTGTGGTCTTCAGCTTGGAAGATTGCAATCTGTATTGAACTGATTATAGTACCAAATGTCCAACAGCAAATGGGATTGCAGTTATACTGCACAGCTTCAATTTGGATGTGGCTTACTGCCATTATAATACAGGCAAACTATGAATACATACATACATACATACATACATCATACAGTCTGCAAAAAATATATTAAAAAGAGGTGTTTGAGAAAGTACTTCACGAAATATTGTAGCAGCTATGTGGGACCTGAATGTTAGAAGTGAGCTGCAACAGTTTAAATTGAAGGAAACTGGTTGCACACGTGGAAGGTAACATTGAACTGACAAATGTTTGGCCACTGAACATATTTCAGCCTTCAGTTAAAAAAAAACATAAGTGAACCATCTTTAAAATGTTGCCTCTAGGAAAGAAAACATTGGTCATTCGTCTCTGGTAAGCTTCCTTTTATATGATAAAATCTTCAATGAAATGGTTATAGCTGCTGCTGCACTGTAATAAGTGAATTTACTCCATTGGGTAACCAGTATTCTTGCAAAACCTTTAAGAATTAAATACAGTAAGAAAATGGATTTGAGTAAGAACAAAACAATAGTTGCAAAAACATAGTATTGTAGTTTCTAAAATATTTTATATGTTAAAAATACAGCAAAAATATGTTTTGTTCAAAGAGGAAAAAATATACTGCATGACATCACTGGTCTGGATTTTCTTGAGAGTTGCTCGTGGCTTCATAGTATTTCAATGGAGTAACATCAATTTGGCAACCATAATACTTCATTTGGCCACTTCATTTTCAGTCATTTATTAAAGACAGGATCATACTATAAAGAGTGAAAAGAAAGACCATGTCAAAAGGTGTAGAGCTTGAAATAAACAGGATTGCTCTCTGCAATTTATGTCAGCAAAACTCTCAATGCTTCTGAGGAGACAGAAAAGAGTATTTTTAACAAATCCAAGATGTATGAAACTACAGTTCCTATTTGAAGTAAAGTGACATATAATCAATTTGATTTTGTAGTTTAAAATAGTATGCCCATCAGAGGCAGAAAATGTGGCATAAACAAAGTCAAGTGTAGAACAGTTTGGGATATCTTATACTACACTGCGATGATAAATAACATTGCTTCCACTAAGGCTCTTCCAAAGAGTTAAACCACATTAAAATTATAACAGACTATTCTAATAGGAATCTTAAGAATAACTTTACTAACCTCAAGATGCAAGCCCTGAAACTTACCTGTAAAGATACATGAAGAAACAAAGGAGATGAAAACCAAGCTTTATCATGGCCTCCTTCATGTGTGATTTTAGCTGCCCTCTGTTATGGATTTCTGTAGGGTCAAATACTCCCATGTTTCCACTGGGAACCATGATATACCTGAAATGGTTTCAAGAAAATTGTTTCAGTACCAACTGTGTTCCAGCCCAATAGATTAATGATCTCCATATCAAAAAAGACAAAACATGCAAAACAAAGTGAACTAAATTGGTGGTTGAGTTCTTTCAAACAATACATAACACTTAAAAGTGTTGCATATGGGTTTCAGAAGAGTGAAAGAAAAGAAATAGATCATTTTTTGAGCTGCTCCTAGCATTACTCAAATACATCCTGCTTTTGCAACTTCCTTTGTACTCAACATGTATCCCAAAACTGTTCAATACATGTCTGTCAAGCCTCTGAAGCCGTAAATAGCAGGACAGACAAATGCCCTTGTGCAGTAGAGATGCATTACTGGCATTAATCAAAAGACCTTTCAAATCTGATGCCAGCTCGTGTTTTCTCCAATAAATATGTCTGAATTTGCCATGTTAAAATTTGCATGCAGCTTTCAATCAATCTTAAATCATCTTTTAAAGCTTGGGCACTGTTTAGAAATGGTGAGCTCATTAGCATATAATTTGTTAAAATATTTAACTTATTAAACTTTTAAATTCTAAATTTAAATCACTGACATTTTCTATTCAGTGTATTGCATTAGAAATAAATACATGCATACAAAATTTGAGATGCTTAAAACAATATCCTATGCTTTTTATTTGTTTACTAAATATAAAAATGACTCAGCCCAAAGTCAGTTCAAAGCAGAAATATTGCATTTTTCTTCTTCCAGGAAATCCACATCCAAAGAAATTACTAACACCTTGATTTGCTTCAAAAGTGCTATAGCCTCAAGCATTATTATGTAGCTATGTATATGAGACCTTAATGCATCTTATATGCATCCTAAATTAGAAGTATTGCCAAAATTGAAAAAATAAAAATAAGTACGTTTATTAGAGGCAAAATTTAAGCCTGGGCTGTAATTTGCAAACAGAAAATCTTAAAAGGGAATTCAACTTTCTCCTTTTTTCCTTTAGGTGAAAGCAAAGTTGATAAAATTTCAAAAGTAGTGGCTCATGCCCTGTGAACATTCAAGATATGTACTTTGTTAGATTTATATCCTGCCTTCCAGAAGCCTTTTATTTTTACATCCAAAACTACCCTATGAACAAGGTTGAGCTGAGAGAGACTGGTCCACAATCTTCCAGTAACTTTTACAGCTAAGAGTAGAGCGGAATCTAAGTATTTCCAGTCCTTGTTCAATGCTTAACTACTAATTTCTACATTACTAGGTATTTTTGCACCAGCAAATATGGTACTTACTCCTGGCAAAATACAAAAGTGAGTTTATACTGTTTTCTTCTCAGGATGGGATGAAAAGTAGGTTTTGAGTAAGATCAATGATGCACTAGATTTTCACATAATCCATGCTCAAAGTCAGTTTTTAAACTTAATACTTTTAACAATACAGAAGTTATATATGCACATATACTCCTTGGGACAAGGAAAATCTAGTATATCGTTAGTGTTATCCAAAATCCATGCTAAAATCCAATGAGAAAGGAAAAGTAATATTACATTTCTATCACTTCCTGCTGACATGGCTGGACTAATAAATTATGGAACAAGGCAGAGTTTATAAAAATGCTTGTTCATTAAGAGAGGAAAAATATGAGCAACATCATGCAATTCTTAAGCCACCAAAGGTCTTACCTGTATATGTTCCACGTTGCCACAGGAAAATTGAGGAGGAAGATGAACCAGTGCAGTGAAATAAGCATTAATACAGTGACAATGGTATGGCCAATCAATTCAGGGATCACCCACTAGAAAGATTTTTAAAACAATTTAAAAAGTAAAAATTCTTATAAAGATTCTGCAGGAATCTTCTACCTGCAAGCTGACAAGGGCTGCAAAACTGTTACTTGATTAAAAAGAATGAGTAATTGATCTCTATTGGATGGTTCAGATATAAATTGCAAGTGCAATTTACAAAGCAGCAATTTACAAATTATAGATTACTTTCTAGGATACCATCAGAATACGGTATTTGGAATATTATTTACGAGAACCTGATCAGGTATGCTAATAAGGAATACCGGCAAGCAACAGTTAAATTCTATATATTCAACACTTCTGGGTAAACCAAAATGCTAGTACCAGGTTTATATATTTCAACCTAATTTTCAAATTAGCTTTATTTTTCATGATTAAGAATTTTCTGCCCATCAATTTGAATTTTTGCATCAAGATGGTACTATAAAAAGGGTGAGTATATACATTTGACATATGGTAGCAATGGATTCTAATCCATGGCAGGTTGTTAAATAAAATAGTTTATAAAAAATTATTATTCTAGACAACTCAAAGGTGACTGACAATAAACATGTAAATAAGAATAGGGAAAGGCAAGCACAAAATAATATATTCTGTGAGCAAGCTACACATAAAACACTGGGATGCTGCAAGAGCAGAAGACTATACATAGTAAGCATTCAGCAAAGAAAGGGAAATGTAGTGTATGAAACACTGAAGGAAAAAAATGAGATCGAGGAATAAATGCAAGTGTCCGAGACTATCATGTAGGCCAGGGGTCGGCAACCTTAAACACTCAAAGAGCCATTTGGACCTGTTTCCCACAGAAAAGAAAACACTGGGAGTCACAAAACCCTTTTGACATCTAAAATGAAGATAACACTGCATATATCATTTTTTTTTACCTTTATGCTATGTATAAAAAAACTATAGTGTGTGTTGCATTTATGAAATCAATGAACTATTAC
This sequence comes from Thermophis baileyi, assembly GCA_003457575.1. Taxonomy (NCBI): domain Eukaryota; kingdom Metazoa; phylum Chordata; class Lepidosauria; order Squamata; family Dipsadidae; genus Thermophis; species Thermophis baileyi. Next base: position 2,126,760 of record QLTV01000548.1, read on the forward strand.
AGAGAAAATATTTTTATTTCCGCATGGAACAAAAACATTTTGAACTAAAAAAAAAAAAAGATGGGTCGAAAAGCTCAATAAATCACGTGCCGGCGGGTGTTGCACATTGGCGGTTGCAACGCATATTTTGAGCGACAGGGAGCCGCAGCAGAGGGATGAAAGAGCCACATGCGGCTCCAGAGCCGCGGGTTGCAGACCCCTGATGTAAGCAATCCAGATTCTAGCATTAGGCCTCCCAAGATTAACATTCTTCTCCACAACAGTAATTCTTGTTTTTTTGTATTAAGAAAACTATATTAAGGAAGCAATTCTAGGTTCACTGTGGTTCCTCTCTGAATTAACAATACAGGTAGTCCTTGACTTAAGACCAAGGAAAGCAGTTAACTAGCACCCACTTTTAGAACTTTTTGCCATGGTTGTTAAACAAACTGTGCAGTTGTTAAGCAAACCTGGCTTTCCCCATTGACTTTCTTTGTTCGGAATCCAGCTGGGAATGTTGCAAATGGCGATCACATTACCCCGGGACTCTGCAATTGTTATAAGTACCGTACATGCCAGTTGCCCAGTGCCCAAATTTTAATCATGACTGTGAGGATGTTGCAACAGTTCTAAGTGCAAGGACAGGTTGCAAGTCACTGTTTTAGTGCCATTATAATTTAGAACAGTCACTAAACGAATGGTTGTCAGTCAAGGATTACCTGTAGAAAGGAGATTATTTTTGAAAACTTTTAAACAGTACAAACAAACTAATGATATAATTTTGAACTGCAAGTTCCGCAATATTTTGGTAGTGAGGCTGATGGGTTAATTCAAAATCTCTGAAGAACCTAAGTTAACTGCTACTGCTCTAGAAAGACATATGTCCAAAGCACTCTTTAGTGCGTTTATGAATTACATGTAATCACAATATACTTTCCAACTATCAGGGTAGTCCTATGCCTGCCAATCCTACTGAGTATAACAGTAGTTACTCTCAGATGGTAATAGAACTACAGTTTATATATAATCTTATATGCCTAGAAATAGGGATTGCCAATGTCCCCAAAGAACCTATGATTGGGCTATGTTGGTTTGCATATTCTACTTACTAAACGAAATGGAACCCCCTGGAGAAAACTAAAATATTCCTCAGATAAGTAACCAACATAGAAGCCATTCTCTGGCAACATACATTTTAAGAGTTGAGGCCAACAGTACATTTGTAAAAATTTACAACATTTACTACATTATTGTATTAACATTTTAAAAAATGAAAGAGAAAAAGAGAAACAACTTACTTTATTTAGTTTTGAGCAGCAAGATCTGGCATTAATGTAGTCACATTCCAAATCTGATAATGTAATTATCTGATGATCAAGATAAGAACAACTATTATGTCAGCTATACCCCTGCCCTTTCTAGGTAAGAATTAAACTATTTGGACAAATTGTAAATGGCACCCTAAGGAGATTTTATATAAAACTCAGCAAACAGGCCTCCAGCTTAGGACTTCCAGAAGGAGGAAAGCATTTTGCAAAAGATATAGATAACACCAGAATCCATACTCCTGTTAACTATGTTAGTGACTTTACCCAATGCCACCCAAAGTCCAAACTATAACATGCACAATATAGATGTAGTTGGGACATACTGATCACTCATTAGTTCCCAAAGCAGCTTTTGTGAGTTTGGTTCTTTATAACCATGTTAAAATTTGAGTAAGTAAAGTAGAACTTCTGCTGGCGCACAAGCACAGTCACTGATTTGATTCAGATGTTGCCCCTCCCCCACTAAGACAGTTTCCTATTATTATCAATAGGAATATTTGAGTTCAAATTCTCCTCCCTCCTTTTTATCATGTATTTATTTTAGTTTATTATAGCCACCCAACTCCAATGGACTCTGGACAGGGGTATAAAACCAATCTCCCTCATAAAAACAGGGGGGGGGGATCTAAAACCACGCAAACAGCCTGGACTAAAAAATCTAAAAATGACACAAATCAAAGGAAACCCCCCACCCCAACACATTAATCCAGACAGATTTTAAGAGCTTTCCAGGCAGAACCTTAAGAGAGGATGCCGTCCTTATCACTGAGGGGCTGCTGTTCCAGAGGGTGGGGGCTACGACTTCCTCAGTCCCCTTACTAGAGGGGAGCTGGAGTGCACCCATGCTGCCAGAACATACTTTATGGGCAGAAACGATTGAAGATAAGTGGTTCCTCAGATATCCAGGCTCTATGCTATTCAGGGGTTTATAGATAACCATACTTTGATTTGCACTAGGGAGCCAATTGCCACCTGGCTGTGCAGTAAAAAGTTAAAACATTTGCTTCAAGTTTTAAAGTAACCAGAGTTTTCTAATGTCTGAATTTGGAGAACTTGAGGTATTTAAAATCTAACAAGCACAATTTGAACCCAGTTTGATACTCATTGTTTAAAATAACATATGTTGAAAGCAAATCAAAATTCCTAAGGTTTAAACTTCAGAGCAAAATGTGGACTGGGCAGTCATAAAAAATGTGGCGTAATATGCAGATAAGCTTATCATCCAATTGCATAAGAAACTATGGTTTTCTGATATACCGTTTCCCCGAAAATACGAATATACGCCCTCCCCCCAAAATAAGCCCTAGTGAAGGGGTGGGCGTGGCCAGCACAGGAGGCAGCCCTTCCCTTCCCCGGTCACCTCAGGGTTTCTTGGCCCCTTAATCGGATCAGCTGAGCCACTCCGGCCGCCATTCATGAAACAGCTTATTCGCGGGTGCCGCTCAGGCCGCCTCCTCCAGCAAGTGTGGCCGCTTTTGCAGCCAATTGCAGCTGCAAAAGAAGCCGGAGGCCAAGCGACGCCACATGCCTCGCGCCCTCACCTAACGGTGACAGTCACAGCAGGCAATTCCATCCACGGAACAGCTGCCTCGTGGGTGCCACTCCGGCCAGCACCTTCAGCAAGCGCGGCCGCTGTTGCCATCGATTGCGGCCACAAAAGCAGCAGGAGGCCAAGCGATGCACCCCATGCGCCGGCCTTCCAAAGGGTACTGTAGCAGCAGCTATCCACAATTTTTTTTTAAACCGTTATTTCATCCCGACCCACATGGCCCAGTACGGTACTGGGCCACGTGAGTCGGGACAAAATAAGGGTAAAAAAAGTGTGGATAGCTGCTGCTACAGTACCCTTCGGAAGGCCGGCACGAGGCGCGAGTTTCCTGCTGCAGAAGTGGCTGCGCCCGAGGAGCGCTTTTGGGAGAGAAGGCAAAGGGGAAGCAATCAGCTTCACCTCGCCCCTTGCCCTTAGCCCCCCTTCGGCTTTCCAAAGGTCTCTCCCAGAACCAAGCTCTGGCGGAGCTCAAGCAGAGAAGTGGCCCGCAGGTTTTCAGGAGGAAAGTTCAGGCTGAGAGGAGCCGGGGCGGGGGGAAAGTACAGTGCTGCCCCAGTGCTCTTCTTTCCTTGGAAATGGAGTCTTGGGAGGGGGAAACGGCATCCCCAGGCAGGGTGGGTATGTCGGTATGTGTATAAAAAGCACAAAGGGAGGGAGCCAGCAGCCGTGGATTAAGGAGCTTTGCAAAACGTCATGCCTACACGCAAAGTTTGGCGAGGGAGGGGGAAGAGATACTTCCCTCTCTCGGCAGTGTTTTGCTTGAAAATATTTGAGAATCAGACCAGAGAGGAGGAGGAAGGAGCCCTGCGAGGAGACGCTGCCGACGCTGCCGCCTGCAAAACACAGACAAACGGAGCGAAGTTCATTAAAGACGCTCACCCCTGGGGATGAATCAGACGCTTTGCTGGAGAAACCACCTGTCAGCCCAGGCTTCCTAAATCTCTCACTCCCCAGATCGTCCCCCTCCCCTCGCGAAGAAAGCCCAACCCTAAGCAAATGCTGCCTCCAGCCACCTCTTCATCCTCGTGAAACTCCTCTTTGAAAGGACGGTCTGCAGGTGGGGGGGGGGGGATATTTCCTGCACATCGGCAGTGGCGTCTCCTCGCAGGGCTGCTTCCGATGTCCCAGGTGCGAAGCGACCTCCTGTAAAGGAAGGCATGGAAATCCATACACCTGGGACATCGGCTCCTTCCTCCTTCTCTCTGGTCTGATTCTCAAATATTTTCAAGCAAAACACTGCCGAGAGAGGGAAGTATCTCTTCCCCCTCCCTCCGCCAAACTTTGCGTGTAGGCATGATGTTTCGCAAAGCTTCTTAATCCGCGGCTGCTGGCTCCCTCCCTTTGTGCTTTTTATACACATACCAACATACCCACCCTGCCTGGGGATGCCGTTTCCCCCTCCCAAGACTCCATTTCCACTTTCCACTCCATTTCACTTTCCCCCCGCCCCGGCTCCTCTCAGCCTGAACTTTGCTCCTGAAAACCTGCGGGCCACTTCTCTGCTTGAGCTCCGCCAGAGCTTGGTTCTGGGAGAGACCTTTGGAAAGCCGAAGGGGGCTAAGGGCAAGGGGTGAGGTGAAGCTGATTGCTTCCCCTTTGCCTTCTCTCCCAAAAGTGCTCCTCAGGCGCAGCCACTTCTGCAGCAGGAAACTCGCGCCTCGTGCCAGCCTTCCAAAGGGTACTGTAGCAGCAGCTATCCACAATTTTTTTACCCTTATTTCGTCCCGACCCACATGGACGTGGGTCGGGACGAAATAACGGTAAAAAAAATTGTGGATAGCTGTTGCTACAGTACCCTTTTGAAGGCCGGCGCATGGGGTGCATCGGTTTGCCTCCTGTTGCTTTTGTGGCCGCAATCGATGGCAAAAGTGGCCACGCTTGCTGGAGGCGCCGGCTGGAGCGGCACCCACAAGGCAGCTGTTCCGTGGACGGAATTGCTGCTGTGACTGTCACCGTTAGGTAAGGAGGGCGCGAGGCATGTGGGGTGTATCTCTTGGCCTCCGGCTTCTTTTGCAGCCGCAATTGGCTGCAAAAGTAGCCACGCTTACTGGAGGCGGCAGCCTGAGCAGCACCCGCGAATCAGCTGTTTCATGAATGGTGGGATGGCCTGCTGTGACCCTTCAGGAAGCTGGCACGAGGGGCCACTCGCCCCTCCCCACCTCATACCGGTAGGGGGGGAATAAGACCCCCCGAAAATAAGGCCAAGTGCTTATTTCGGGGTTCAGAAAAATATAAGATGGTCTTATTTTCGGGGAAACATGGTATATATATATTACATCATTAGAATTTTATGTTGAGCAACAGCAGAGATATCCTTTTAAATTTTGGAATATCCTAACACAAGCCACCAACAATAAATATGCTGCATAAGACCAAAGTCGACTGATATAAGACTTATTTAACAGAATAGCAGAACTGGAAGGGACTTTGGAGGTCTTCTAGTCCAACCCCCTGATCAAGCAGGAGACTCTGTACCATTTCAGACAAATGGTTTTCCAGTCTCTTCTTAAAAACCTCCAGTGTTGGAGCACCCATAATTTCTGGAAGCAAGTTGTTCCACTGATTAATCATTCTGTCGGGAAATTTTTCCTTACTACTAAATTACTTCTCCTACTAACATTTCACGTTATCTTTATTTTATCCCTGTGTTAATGCATCTTAGGACTGCATTTATAATATTATAAAATAATACTATAATATTATAGTATTATATAGTGTCTATAGTATTATGCCACACATATGAAATGATGCACACTATATTTTGACATATCAAATTTTGCTACATGTATATTGGTACCGGTATATATGATATACAGGTAGTCCCCGACTTACAACAGTTCACTTAGTGTAGTGACCGAAGTTACAACAGCACTGAAAAAAGTGACTTATGACCATTTTTCACACTTATGACAGTTGCAGCATTCCCCATGGTCATGTGATTTACATTTGGATGCTTGATAACTGACTCATATTTATGACAGTTGTAATGTCCCAGGGTCATGTGATTCCCTTTTGCGACCTTCTGACAAGCAAAGTCAATGAGGAAACCAGATTCACTTAACAACCATGTTACTAATTTAACAACTGCAGTGATTCACTTAACAAATGTGGCAAGAAAAGTCATAAGATGGGGGCAACACTCACTTAACAAATTTCTCACTTAGCAGCATAAATTTTGGACTCAATTGCGGTCATAGGTTGAGGACTACCTGTATATCTATATCTATATCTATATATATACACATACACACACACAAGCAACCTTTTGTTGCTTTTTAAAGTTTTACAAAATCTTCTAATTCCTAAAGAAACTAGCAAAATTTTATTCATGAAATTAAAACATCTGATGAAGAGCCTCTTTTAGAAAATGCAGTCCTCCAACGACATTAAAAAGTTTTATACTTTTCAGAATAACTTAAGTGCTTGAAAAGGTGTCTAAAGTACGTTTAAAAAACTGTCCCTTATATCCTATATGAAATAACCACTGAAGTGTATATACAATAGTCAAAATGATAAAGATCATAATGTACAGATTTAATTCTAAGCAAACACATCTATCAGTATTGTGAAACTTCATTGCAATTCTACATAACTTAATCCACATAAATTAATCTGCCACAATCAGGACAACAGATGCCAATTTTTAGAAATATGTTGTTTCAAGTGGAAAACTAAAAGTATCATCACTGAACAGAATAGACAACAAGCAGTTTTATACTACAAATAATGCATTACACAATATCACAATCATAGGAGTTTTATGCAAACTTTAAGACGGGAGGGTATTTATTACATATACTGAAAATAAGTCTTACATTTAAGCAGGAACCAGGCTTTTTACCATAACCAAACAGAACATAACCAAAAAGTTGAATGGTAGATCAAACAATCTAGTGAACAACTTATCAAAAGAGAATGAAGCAATTGTATCTTTCTTCTGCAGCCAATCTAAAAACTCTTCTTCTTGGCCACTGCAACCAATGCAGAATACAAGGCTTCCCAACCTGCTCCTACAAGACCCCGACAACATGTAATCAACCCCATGCAAAAACATAGCTAGGGGATGGGGATTTATAAAAGAGCGGTGCAGTTGTGTTTTTGACAATCTATCTAAGTAAGAAACAGGACACGCCACGCCCGACCTGTGCAGGTTCCGGACACAGCGAAAACATGCTTTTAGAGTCCGGCGATGGATCCTGCCTCACCTTCACTTGGCCATCATGCCTTAAATTCCTCTCACCCCCCCCCCAAGACGCCCAACCTTTCTTCCAAGCGCGCCTCCTAAGGCTCACGCTACTCGAAAAGCCGCTTCTCCCTCGCTTTCCCCAACTAGCGCTTGTTGCTGCTGGGCCCCCTCACCCTTTACGCCGCCGCCGCCCCTGCCCCAGCCAGACCGCCATTAACGCCCCCGCCTCGGCCGGTCCTCTCAACTGCAGACCAGAGGAAAGAGCCGATCGTCCAGCGCTCTCCGGCTCCCGGACCCCCCTCGCCCAAACAAACAAAGAGGATACAAAGTAAACGGAAAGGAAAATCAGGGCGCAGCAATCAATGAGCGAAAATATGAACACCATCGACTCCATCGTGCTGCGGAAGGAGCCGCCCTCTCGGCCACCGTACAGCACCCCGCCTCTCTAAGTCTGTTCGCGGCTGCCGGAGCAGCGCTTCCGCCTCTTCTTTCGAGTTCCTCTGATTTGCCCCTATTATACATTTATTTGGGAAATATTTCTTCGCACGGCACGCTGGGACTTGAAGTGCCACTTTAGGCGTCTAAAAGGAAGCGCCCGTTCTCTCGAAAACCCAAAGAAATTACGGGTAAAATTGACAAGAACACCCGAGAGAACTACAAAACATGGACTTCCGTGACTTAGACTCTGTTTTAGGCGTCTAAGAAAGTGCCTATGTAGAAATACGAATGAACTACCTTCTGTTCATTTTTTTCCCTTCTGTACTGAAACTTAACAGTTTATCTCCTAGATAATCATAATCCACCGTTTAGTGGGACGGCCTGGAAAACCTCGATGTGCCAGTACATTTAGGCTTTTTAAAGACAGCCTTAGCTGGGGTCCTATTCTAGTCCGGAAAAACTTTGCCTGAAAGAAGGGAGGAATTTGCACGTGGGAAGCTGCGATGCGGAATCGGGGAGGAAATCACCCTTTTGGAGGGGACCCCAGACTGAAACAGCGAGTTAAACAGGTGATTTCGCCGTTCTTGTTCCGTTCCTATTTGACTCTGTCATGATGAGCAGCCGCCCTTATATAAGAGGCCGGTTGCGGTTGAATCCCATCTTCTTTTTCATAGCGGGCTTAGGACACGAAATGAAGAATCGTGAGTGTAACTGTTAGTTTAATTTATACACCGTCCGACACCCAATGACTGTTGGCGGTTCACAAAAAAACACGAAAAACTATAAAACAATATAGTTATAAAAAAAGAGGAAGGATGACAACCCACCCACCCATATACACACACACTCCTCAAAAGGGAGATCATGTCCATCCGAGTCAAAGATTTGGGTAAAGAGTCAGGCCTTAAAGGCCCTCCGAAATGCCTATAGGACACACACACACACAAGCACACACACACACCGGGTCATCCCAGAGGGCAAACACTGGGACAGAGGTGTACTTCGCTGTTCCCAATAAGCCAACCCTACTGGAAGGAAGCTTACAGGAGAGAATCCCTTAAGTAAGTGATCCTTATGCTATACAGGTAATCTTCGACTTATGACCATAATTGAGGTCAAAATTTATGTTGGTAAGTGAAACATTTGTTAAGTGAGTTTTACCCCATTTTACAACCTTGCAACAGTTGTTAAGTGAATCTGGCACCCCGATTGACTTTGCTTGTCAGAAGGTGATCACATGACCCCAGGACACTACAACCATCATAAATATAAGCTAGTTGCCAAGCGGCTGAATTTTGATCACATGACCATGGGGATGCTGCAAAGTTCGTAAGTGAAAAACTCATAAGTCACTTTTTTTCAGTGCTGTTGTAACATCAAATGGTCATTAAATGGATGGTTGTAAATAGAGGAGTTTTTGAGGAGAGAAGACAAAGTGTATCATGTAAATATAGACATAATACAGATGGTCTTCCTACAATTGGGACTGGCAACTCCATTGCTAAGTGACATGGTTATTAAATGAGATACTACATGACCCTAATGGAGTTACAACCTCATTTCTGCCACAGTTGTTAAGCAAGATATAACCCTGACTTGCAATTTTACTGCCAGATTGTCTGTTGACTCTGTCAAAAGTGAGCCATGACCAAGGGACCTGTGCAGTCATAATTGCTTACTGGTTATAAAGCAACCAAATCTAGATTGCACAGCTCCTAGGAAACGATCAGCAGAACCATTCAATCAGCCTTGATTCTTCCACTCTGTTCTTCCTACTCTTCCTTTGTTCACTTGCCTGTCCTGCCAAATTCCACTAGTTTGCTCACTCAGAGAGCTCAGTGATGTGAAAAGAAAGATAAACATCAATATGGCCACCCTTCACTAGATTTACAGGTAATCCTCAATTTACGACCATAATTGAGCTCAGAATTTCGGTTGCTAAGTGAAACATTTCTTAAGTGAGTTTTGACCTATTTTACAACTTTTCTTGCCACAGTTGTTAAGTGAATCACTGCAGTTGGTAAATTAGTAATGGTTGTTAAGTGAAACTAGTTTCCACATTGACTTTGCTTGTCAGAAGGGATCACATGACCCCTGGAAACTGCAACCATCATAAATATGAGTCAGTTGCCAAGCATCTGAATTTTATAATAAATTTTTATTTTTTCTTCAACAAATATAAATGTATATACCCTAGAACATCTCCAAATACATATAATTATGCATTTCTATTCGATATATCAGAAAATACATTTTACACCAATTATATTTTAACATCCATCTGTTTTCTCCCAATAAACTCACAGTAACTCCCCTCCCTCAATCTCCCTCTTCCTCCTACCTTCTTTCTCCTTCACTACCTCTTTCCTACTTCCCTCTTCTCCCTCTCCCCTTCCTTCTCTACTTCCCCTTCTTCCCTCTTGTCCCTTCCTAGAGTATCTACTCTATTTTATTATTACCAGACGGATGTTTCAATTTCAAAATTCCTCCAATCATCAAACTTATTCTTAATCTTATTCTATCCAATCTCCAAAGTTTTTACATATACTATGTTTTCCTAGGTATATTGATCTTTTTTAAGATAGCCACTTTAATCAGTTATTTTTGTCATCTGGATAATATTTTAACTTTACTTTCCTATTTTTATGCATCATCTATTATATCACATATCCTAATTTTCTTTATAATTTAATTTTCTTTTGGCCATTCACCCTTTCCTCAAGTTTTCAGTCTTCTCTGATTGCCCTTAATTTTACTTAATCACTAGAACATCCATCCGTTGGCTACTAATTTTATCAAATTCCAAACACTCCCAAATTTACTCATCATTAATAAACTCTTTTGAATCAAATCATCTATTAAAATACATAACATTCAAATAAAAACCTTTAAGTATAACAATTATACAGTTGTATATCTTATAATTTTACTATATCATTTTTCTTTTTATCCCCCAT
>QLTV01000548.1:2137210-2173602 GCA_003457575.1 Thermophis baileyi
TTTTTCTTGTTTTCCTTTCCCTTTTTTAAATAAACCATTTGCTTAACTTTCCATTTTATTTCTTCTAATCTCTTCTTTCTATTACCCTTCTTAATTTTTAGTTGGTTTTTCCCCAACAAATACTTCTCTTTTGTTTTTTTTCTTATCACTATTAATCCCCAGTATAATTATTAGTATTATCTTTATTTCCAATCTTTTCTCTTTTTACAGAGTTCCTGTCCAGCAAAGCAAATCCTTCTTCTATGTCTTTTCCTCCTTTATTTTCATCTTTCACATCAGTTTTCTTATCCTGTCCAAATTCCAAAAGGCAGTCTTTTATATCTTCATGTATCTGTTTTAACATCTCTTTCATTTCTTCATAAAAATGTATCTCCATTTTGTCCAATTTTGAAGGCAGTAACAATCCTTATAATTTCAGTCTGTTAACACACATAACCAGACTTTACCCAATTTCTTACTTTAAAATAGTCAAAGTTCAGTATTTCTTTTGGCCAGCAGATGGCGCTTTCCGCTCTTCAATACAACAAACGTCACTTTTTAAAGCAGATCTCCGATACACTTTAAAAGTCTTTTTCCACTTTAAAGAACTTTTTTCCAAATCTGTAGTTATATTCCAAATTCCTTTACTGTATACCCAGTCCAATTACAAATATATTAGTAATCTCCATGGGCTTAATCTTTCTTTATTTCAAACATTCTATGCTATTTTCAAATTGCTAGATAGCCGCCAGTCTCTGTTCTGGAAAATCCCCAGAAAATCTTCTCCTGTTTTCAATGTTTATATAGTTAAATCGGCTTTCACTCACCAGCTCCAATACTTCTTTTTCTTTCAGCACTCCTGCATCTCAAAACTTAAAAGCTTCAAATCCAGACGTTTCCCATCTTTTTAATTTCATCCTGCTGTTCGTGGCTCCTCCCGCTAATGGTGGCTCTCATAGCCGTCCCTTCGCGGCTGTCGGTCGAGAGGTTGCGCCAGTCTCCCTAGGGGTTTGCCACACCCTTCAGGAGTCCTGGCAGAGTCCTCCCTTCTTCCTTCTCCCTCCAGGAGAATTTCGGCTTCAAACGAAGCCCCCAAGCTGCCGAAAGTTCGACCCCCCGCAGAGCTTCTGCGGGAGCGTCGGGCACAGGAGGAAGCCACGCCCTCTCTCAAGCATCTGAATTTTGATCATGTGACCACGGAAATTCTGCGATGGTTGTAAGTGTGAAAAACGGTCATAACTCACTTTTCATGATGTTGCAAAATTAATATACACTTAATTGTCCATTATTATGGAATGATATCTGGACAAAAACTTGATCTGTTGCGATCAAAACCTGCTAAATAGGAATCTGGTAAATTAAGATTCTACTTTAATCTCAATGCTTTTAAAAACCAATATAGATAACTGCAGTGATGAAGAAATAGATGCCTCTATTTTAAATTGTTCACATATGATTTTATGCTAATACTATTTTTGCATATTGTAAAGGAATTGTATGTATCTTTAAATATACTAACTTAGCTATATTTATTACAGTATCTAAGCAGTAATAAATGTGGCCAGTATGTTAACACTGAAATTCTAGCAGCAGAACTACAGAAAATATATAGGTGAGTAGTAAGAGATTTAGTACTTTACATTTTCTATGAAAGGGGCAGTGGAGTAGTGCATGTATAATAATAAATGGCATAAGAATTAAACTTGTAATAGTATGTGTTTGAGCCTCAGGGCTTAACATTATCTTCTCTATTACATTGTGTGTCTGCAAGAATGAAATCAATACAGAGATACAAACATAGAAGTAAACATAAGTATACAAAGCACATAAAAGAATAAATAGCAAGCAAAACAAATTAGAAGTATGAAATAAAAGAAAAGGAAATACAACAAAAACCCTAACCCTAATTATTCGCTACACCATGTTTATATGCATGATTCATGCATTGTCTTTTATTCTTCACATGTTCTTTCAACATAGGATTAGTGTTAGGATTAGTCTAACTTCTTCATGCGAAAGCTGCAGATTACCAAATCTGGATAATTTACACAGTATAATATACTTATTCTAATATAGAGCATATGTATTTGAATGTGTTTATTGGTCTTTTTTTTTTACTTTGACATTGGTAATTATGCATGAGGCTACTTTTCCTTATGATGCTTGCACTAGGCTTCTACATTGAAAATGAGGTATACCAAAGAAATATTCATTGAGGTTTTTAAAATTGATTTTCAGTGCTGATTATGGACGAAGAAAAAGAAATGCCTTTAGAATACAGGTTGAGAAAGGTATGTTTGTTAATATTGTATTTGAAGTGAAATTATGCCATGAAAGCTAGCTTATGTAAGTAATCTAAAGTATCTTAGAGAACGAAAGAAGGTGTACATGTACTTGGTCATGTGAGAACCAGTTAGGTTTAACATTTTAGATTGTAGTCTTAATTTAAGAGCAATATCTTAGAACACTCCAATCTGTCTAGCATTTCTGGCTGTTGGTTGCATTCTGTACAAAATATAATTTGATTCTTGTTTCACACATGAGCAAGTTATTGTTATTATTGATTTATCTGTATTTTTCTTTGTAGTTATTGGGTTAATCAAAGATGAGATAAAATCTACAGATTTAGCGATTCTAGAAGATGAATATTTCACAAAGAAAGTGAAAAGGGATGAAAAGTAAGTTGTAATCACCACAATAAAAAAAATTCCAAATAGCTTTATGTCACTTTAAAGATTAACAAATTTATTACCATGTACATCTCGTTAGACACAATCTACTTCATCAAATGCATAGTGACCTTCCAAACAGTTTTTGGTAATTAATCTAGTGCAAATATAGTCCTATACATTTTGCAAGCAAATACTAGGCAGTTAAAAATACATTCCCTCCCTTCTTTATTTTTATGTAAGCATTGATATAATTAATTTTTAGCTTTGGAGTAATTGTGGCTATCATTATATATGCACTTGTGTTTTTTCTAATCCTACATTCAGATAAAGGAAATCCTGATTTGCTTCTAGCTATAGTAACGAAGTATATGAATTAGCAAAATTTAAATTTAAAGTTAATATAGAATAGAAATATATAGAACTGAAGGCTGATAATATTTGGAAAAAAGGAAAAAGGATGAATCAAGCTTAATTATAGAAAATTTACACAGCACTACATCTTAGTAAAAGTTTTAATTTTCTGCTATGTAGTACTATTATTCCTTCCTTAGGCACGAAAAACTAGGAACTATTGCAGCTGATCCCTGAAAGAGAAGGGTTACACTAATATACTGTCAATAATATGACGGGGCAAATAAATTGCAACTTTTTGAATAGACCATTTTAAAAAACAGCGCATTCTTCATTCACAATATGAGTTGATTTAACGGAAATGTCATGCAAATGGTTCTGCTTTTTTTTTTTTAAATGACTATATGAGAAGCTTTATTTTTATTTTTTATTTTTTAAAAAATAATATTTATTTGGTTTTTCCCTTTAAAAACAACATATAAAAACATACCGGTATCACAAAACAAACATAGAACAAGAAAACTAACCACTTTTACAGCTTTATTTTTAATTCTCTCTCTCCAAAAGTGATTCAGAGACCAGCTTGGATACTTCTGATACTGATACTGAACATCCTGTAAGTATGATTGCTTACATGAGCCATTAGTAGTAACACTAACTTGTTTAAAATATGTATTTATAATTCTGAAGACAAATGTATGCACTGGGAGGTTGTTGTTGTTTTTTAAATCTTGGTCAAGCCAAGTGTGGGACTTACATAACTACAGATAGATCTCAAAACAACAATTAAGCCCAGATTTGGGGCATAAGTCATAGTGGTTGTTAAGCAAGGCACCCATGTGATCATTTCGCTCAAGAGTCATGATCCTGGGTCTCCCGGCTGTAGTCATTAAGACTACATGGGTCATTAAGTGGAGCATGGGATGCTTCAGTGGTGCAGTCCCTGGGAGGCCCATATTTTTTTATTGTTTGTAAGCCACCCAGAGTTACTGAGAATAAGTGGGCAGCCGCATAAATCCTATAAATAATAAAATAAAATAATAAAATAATAAAATAAAATAAAATAAAATAAAATAAAATAAATAAAATAATAAAATAAAATAATAAAATAAAATAAAATAATAAAATAAAATAATAAAATAAAATAATAAAATAAAATAATAAAATAAAATAAAATAATAAAATAATAAAATATAATAAAATAATAAAATAATAAAATAATGCTTGAGGCCCAGCCCACACTCTGCACGTGACCTGCACCAGGCCTCCCAAGGAATCCACCCTCAGGCACCCCCTGTATAACGGTACTCAGTGGCAGTGCTAAGGCCTGAAGCAGAGGTCCAGTGCTTGACATCATCCCTAGCAGTACCAGTACTTTGACATTCACAAAGCCTCCTTGGGGAATACTACTTACCTTCAAGCGCAGCTCCAAGTCGCACAAGACCTTTGTTATTAAAGCAGCTTTGGAGCCTGATTTTGTGCAGTTTTTGCAGCCTCTGAAAACTAAGGAGTATGCCAGGTTTTGTAAGAATTGGTGGAGAGTTAACACTCCAGAGTTTGCAGCCAGTGTAGTATTATATTGCAGTCAAATGATTCTGAGACTACTTTTAAGCAAAATCTGTACTGAATAGTGGAGCTAGGAGAACTATAAATGCCCTATTAGTGGTGACTTTCAGTATTGGGAATGAACATCTCAAGAAAGCTCAAACTTTTTTTCTAGTTGGGCTTTTCATAATTCACATGTTTCTAGGATGTTTTAAATGCTGTGTCTGCTTCTACTTTGTTCCTATTTTTGTTTTTAAATACCTTTGACTGTTTTTGAATTTTAAATAATGCATTTTAGGAATCATTGTGATTAAATGGCTTTTAAAATGTACAACAGTATTTGTTGTGCCTATAATTCATATTCTGTTTATGTTCAACATGATTTTGAGGATATTTACATTTGAAAAAGTCAGTCTCCTGTTGACATCTGTCCATAATTTCTCTTTCAGCATTCAAATCACATGAATACCTCTTTGTTAACCTTATATCGGAAAGGAAATCCAGACTCTTTACCTTCATCTCCTAAAAATGATTTAATTATGTCTACCACTACTTCACAAACAGTGCCTAGATCAGATACTGTTTCTTCTCAAACTCCGTCAGTGACCAAAATTTCAGAAGGTGGATGGTTTATTGATAAGACCCCAGGCCCAAAGGAGGAAAACTTTTTTATTGATCTTTGTGCAGAAGAAGAATGTGATAACATTAAACAGAAAGCTGAGGTATTTTTCTTAATTTCTGTGTGCCCTTTCTCATTATGCCATCCAAAAAAACCTCAAGACCAACAATAACTTTTAAAAAATATTTTGGTACCATAGAAATAAAGAGGAGAATATGAAAAAATGTTGATTGACATATGGACTAATATATTTAAAACGTGGCATTGTAACATTAAAATTAAAATATAGGGAGGGATACAAAGCTTAATAACATTTGATGAAATTGCTTGAAAATCCTTTGTTTCCCCTGTGTCAAAAAAAGGTCAATATGTATGTTAAAACACACACATCAAGAATCTAGTGTTTGAAATAAAATGAAAATGTATCTTTCCAATGTTCTGTAACAATTTTTTTTCACCAGCATCATCTGAGGAAAAGTATCATAATTCTTGACACCTTAATAAATTTAGGGTATTGGTGATAATAGCCAGAAAAATATGCTTAACATGAAACAAATGCTCTACAACTATGTTAGTAATGTTTTGGGTTTTAGCTCAAAATGTGAGAATTAGGATAATTTCTAGCTCATGGATTGTATCCATCAGCTAAATGATGTCATTTAATAAGTAATCCTTATTAAATATTTTCTGAGCTCTTAGCAAGATTCATAAAATTTTCTGTGTGTTAATTTCATAAGATCAAAGGAGACTGATTCTTTAAAGTTATGTTCCACTGATTTACAAAAACACGGTGTTCAGATCTGTTGCTCTAAACATACTAATGTTACTGCATTGTTTCAGTTTCTCATAAAAATGAAATGTTGGCTTTGGAGACACAATTAATTCCTCCAATAGATGTAAAACTACTGAAGCAACAGTAGCACCAGGATCTAATATAATCCACATAACAAAAGCCTAAGTTAAAGAAAATGCCTCGGAAGCTTCTGAAAGAAATAAAATTTGGTTTTTAAGTTTTACAAGATTTTTAAAATTGGCTTCATTTTAAGAAACTGACTCAATCCAAAAAAAATAATAGTCTGAGAGGCCATTTTATCTAAAAATGGATTATCAGACATTTTAAACTATGGTTATCACATAATGTGAGCTATTTAGGCAGAGGTTTAAAGATACCTATATTTTAAAAAGTAAAATGAATAAAAAGAGGGGGAAGCGTGCCATAAAAAGTGTTGAAGTGCTAGGGCAGCAGCAAAAGCTCCTTGTATCTTAGTTTAAAAGCCCATTATATTGCCTAGCCTTTGCATTGT
This sequence comes from Thermophis baileyi, assembly GCA_003457575.1. NCBI lineage: Eukaryota > Metazoa > Chordata > Lepidosauria > Squamata > Dipsadidae > Thermophis > Thermophis baileyi. The sequence continues at coordinate 2,143,681 of QLTV01000548.1, forward strand.
ATCTTGCTGGATAAAGTATATCAAGAAACCTTTCTTTGTGATGCAGAATGCAGGAAACACTTCTATTTTGGAGACCGCAAGAAAGAAGTCCAAGAACAAAAAATATAAACGGAGAAAAGTTGAATTTCCTAATGTAGATGAAGAAATAGAATCAGTTTTGAAGCAGCAGAAAGGTAAGAGGTGGCCTGTTTGTACTTATATGGGAAAAATGTAAAGGGATATTTCACTTCGTTAATATAAAATTTGTTCAGCTTAATCTTTATGAAGTTTGTGGCTGTTTTCCTTTTGTTTAAAACAACCAATCAGCTGCAATTGATCTTTTAATATTTTCTTGTTTTTCTGCAGTTAAATCAAGAGAAATAGAGCTGCAAACTTCCTCAGTGGTATTTGAGGATATAGGAGGCAACGATGAGATTTTGAAGGTTAGATTTAACATCTCTTTTTTAAAATTTTCAGCTGAAACACGGTGAAGTATAGAAGGCTTTAACCATAAATCTAATTTAAAATGATGAGTGCTAAATGTGCTATGTTGGAAGGCAATTATGATTCTTTGTTAAATGAAATCCAGTTGTCTTAACAAGTCTGCTTAGTTGCATATTCCTGTTTTTAGCAATTGGAAGAGGCATTGAAACATTTACTCTTTAATTGGACATATTTCTTGATACTGCATTATATATCATTCATAAATGATATATTTCAAGCACATCTTTTGTAGCCTTAAGAACTAGAAACCTGCTAAATTTCAAAATGAAAGCTACGGTTTTCAAGAAATTGTAGGCAAGTCTTAGGATTACAATTTTGCTATCACAACAACTCTGGTGAAAGCACCTGTGTCTGCTCATTACTTTTGCTGAAATTACTTTGTCACGCTTCATTCATGTATAAACAGTATGATTATTTGAAAAAAGTAAAATAGATTAACTTTGTTGAGCGAAACTCTCAAGTCCAATTTACAAAGCAAAATATGTGTTGTTGAGTTCATGAATAAGAGAAGATATTCAGTGTTTCTCACTCTGGATGTGCCTGCCTTCATCAATAAAGATAAATATATTTGTAGCAATTAAGAGCGGCATGGTGGCCTAGAGGTGGAGCTCTCGCCTCACAATCAGGAACCAGTGAATTCAATCCAAGGTAGCAGCAAAGAGAAAGTATCTGCTGTGAGCTCCGCATAAGGGTCAGGAAGTGCTCCATTCAGTCACCCTGACTCCAACCTGATGCAAGGATTTACAAGATTGTTAAAAGAAAAGAAAAAACACTTGTAAGCAATTAGCATCTCTTCAGTAAAACTACAAGCATTCCTTCATTAACCCTGTTCAAGCTGCAGTGTTTATCTTTGAAATTGCTAGGGCTGAATTCCACATTCTCTCCAGGATCATTAGAGCTAAGTCTTACAACTTACCCTTAGGCAAAACAGGGACAGAAGTTGAGATTAAAAGACCATTGACAATGACAGAGGATATCCAGCATAATCAACAAATCCCTGTAACTATTTCCCTACATATCCTGATTTGGAATCTAAAAGCAGAGCAGCAAATGATAGCAGTCAAATTAATTTTACTTCAACATTGCCATTTTTATTGCAGGAGATATGTAAGATGCTGATACATATCCGTCATCCTGAAGTCTACACTCATTTAGGAGCTGTTCCTCCTCAAGGATTTCTTTTGCACGGACCACCAGGGTGTGGGAAGACATTACTAGCACAAGCAATTGCCGGGGTGAGGTTGTTAGAACAATTACTTTTCCTGTTCATTATTTAAAATGTTAAACTTCAGACATGTTTGTCTTTTTAAAATGCTGCTTCTTCCAGGGACAAATTCTGTCTTCTTCCCTGCATGACGGGCCCTCTAGAAAGTCACAAGGTTGCATTCTGAGGGCTCTTCTCGGGGTATTTTCCTTGACTGTGGTATCTTATTGAACAAAGCAGTACCTGCAGGATAACTGTTTGCAAGGCAGATGCCTTTTTGATCATTACCTGCTGGAATAGAATGTGACCCCTGATCCCTTTTCCCCCACTATTCATTTTTCCTCTGTTTAGTCTGAATGTTGCTAAATGTTGTTACTTAGATTAAATCTGTTTTCTTCTTTTCTTTTTATTCTAGGAACTTGAATTACCAATACTCAAAGTGGCTGCAACTGAGATTGTATCTGGAGTGTCTGGTGATTCTGAACAGAAATTAAGGGAGCTCTTTGATCAAGCTGTGGTAAGACCCTAAAAAAAGTATTTTATTACTTCATCCCTCTTCTGGCATCTTCATTATGAGCATGGCCAAATATGAATATGAGAGAAGAAATTACTAAGCAAGATTTAACATTACATCATTGCTGGCATAAGATTCCAACTCATTTTTATTCCTTCCCTGTTTCACTTTTTTGTTCCTTGAGTAGTGAATCCTTCTCGAATAAGGATATAACTGCAGAATTGTGTTATCATTATTTTTAACTTCAGCATAAAACTAGGTTCAGAATGCCTGTCATCACCCAATGGCTGTAACTTGACGGTTGGTCACACAGTTTTGGATTTCAGTTTTTTAATTTTTTTTTTAATTACTCTTGGATAGAGGTCACTAACTTTCATTTCATTCAGCTTGCTGTTCTGTAGACATGAGTTATATGTGTGTGTGTGTGTGTGTGTGTGTGTGTGTATACACACATACACATACACACACACACACATATATAATAGCCACAGGACAGGTAAAAGAAACAAATCTGCCTTCTTAGGCCCACTGAGACCCCTAAAAAATCTGCTCTTTATCCCAAGTTTTGGTTGAACATTTCATAGAATAACTTTACTGTATTTTTTTCTCTTTCTGCTCATTGAAATGCAGCGATCAGCCAAATAACATATAAATGAAATAGAATCAACTAAATTTATACACACACACACACACACACACACACACACACACACACACACACATATACATATACATACATACATATATATGAGAGAGACCATTATTTTCTATGTGTGACACATTTTTTACTGATAAATAAATAAAGGGAGACTAGTATAGATCTATTTCAAGCTATTTAGCTCTCATCAGCTAGCCATACCCTTATGGGATTCGAACCTGGGCCACTAGCCTTGTTAGGCAAATGTTTTAACCTCTAAGCTACAGGATTCTCCTCCTTATCAGCTTGTTTCAGGGAAGAGGATATATATGTTTTTTCTGTCGAATCACCTGGTATACCCAAATATGGGAGGGAGCATACTGCTTCCTTTTTGCCTTTCGGCATTGTGTAATCCTCCCAGAGAACATTTTTATTGGATGAATGCAAAAATATAATAAATGCCTAGTGAATTGGGTCTGTCTACACATAGACTTTTCTGCACCTGGTGCTTCAGATGTGTGTTAAGCGACAACTCATATAGCACTTAGCAATAGCACTTAGACTTATATACCGCTTCACCGTGCTTTACAGCCCTCTCTAAGAGGTTTACAGAATCAGCATATTGCCCGCAACACTCTGGGTCCTCATTTTACCCACCTCGGAAGGATGGAAGGCTGAGTCAACCTTGAGCCGGTGAGACCCAAACTGCCAAACTGCTGGCAGCCGGTGATCAGCAGAAGTAGCCTGCAGTACTGCATTCTAACCACTGCGTCACGGCGGCTCTTGTATGTCATTATGTCATATCTTTATAGTTCTGTTGGCTGGAATAAGAGTTTCAGTCCAACTACTTGGGTGAGGCTGAAATATGGCATTTCCTTTTGTCAGGTTTTTCCTTTAACCAAAATGGCATTATTATTATTATTATTATTGTGGATTTCTTTCTTTTTCCCCCTTTTCTTTCTTTCTTTTTTTGGGGGGGTCAACAAAGGAGATCCAAGATTGAACCTATTTTATCCTATTTGGGAGCAGGATAGTCAAACCATTAGGCAGTTAACCATCCAGTATTGTGTTCATTTAAGAAAACCATTTTTGATAACCATCTCTATGTCACTTAACAAATATATAAAAAGTTCTTGTCTTTCTTTATAAGTAATTTTGTTTATTAGTGAAAAAAAATAATTTATATTGTAGTTAGTTAACCTATATGTAATCTATAGGTCCTTTCCTACAGAAGATTTACTCTTGATCAGTCTAGCTAGATGGCATAGTTGTTGCACAGTTGAGAATATGTTTTATAATATTATGTCATGTATACAAAGTAAAGTATACCTGACATACTGTATAGTATAGGAAATACTATACAGTATGTTACAGTATAGCATACTGTAAAGTAATAGGACAAAAATCCAGAAAAGTGTTTTCCAAAGTGCAGAGATTCATGTTTTAACTGTGCTAGACTGCTAAATCATTGATAGATGTCAAGCATTTTTGTCAAAAAAGTAATTGCTAACTCCATTATTTCAAATATTTCATCTTGTTTTCAAATGTAATGGTTCACTACTCATGGCAAAACTACTTACTGAATGATTTGATAAAAATTAAGTATAAAGAAGGATTTGGGGTAGCCTGGCATGAGCTAGGATAGGGTAAGAATGGCAGAAGGAAGAAAGGAGCACAGTAAGATATTCTCTTTCATGTGCAGAATCCCATTTTCCACACACCTCAAATAGGTATAACGTAGAAACATTATGCAGATCTCTTTCTCTAGCATGGGGAAATAATTCAGGTTTAATATCCAATACATACATGATGAAGTGAAAATCTTAGTTCAGAGTCTTAAAAGCCAATGTCTCAGTGAATATATATTTTAAAATTATAAAATGAAAACCATAGCATGTTTCAATTTATATAATTTCTGGGCTTGTACTGATGGAGTATTTGTCTTATATTTCTAGACCAATGCACCATGCATCCTTTTCATAGATGAAATTGATGCTATCACGCCAAAAAGAGAAATAGCTTCAAAGGACATGGAGCGGAGAATTGTAGCCCAGCTTCTGACTTGCATGGATGGTCTGTATTTTAATTCTTTAAAGTAAATTGTTTTGTTTTTAACTTCAGTCAGGTTTTATTTTATTTCGAAAATATGTATGCTCCCCTTAGATTAATCTGCTTTTAATTGACATTTCCATTTCAACATTTTTCCAGAATGTCTATGGAGATTCTCAGTCATCCAGGTTATGGTTGTCCCAAAGGTGCTTTTTTTCCAAGAGGCAACTGGACTTTCTGGTTTTTCTTTGAAGACGTTTCGCTTCTCATCCAAGAAGCTTCTTCAGCTCTGACTGGATGGTGGGGAATGGAAGGATTTATACTTACAGACAGCTGGTCATTTGCATTCTTTTAGCGAGTCGTTAAGGTCACCTGGAGGTTTATCTGTGTCATCAGGGTCACCTGAATGGTGCAAATGGGTGTGGAACCTTCTTGGAACTGCTGAAAGGACTGTGTTGTAGACCGGAGATAGATGATGTTGTATCCCTCCCCCTCTGTTGAGAGAGGGCTGTTCAATTTTGACATAGATGGCCTCTTTGACCCCTCTTTCAAACCAGCGGTCCTCTCTGTCCAAAATGTGGACTTTGCTGTCTTCAAAAGAGTGACCTTTGTCTTTTAAATGCAGATGGACTGCTGAATGTAGTCTTGATCGATTTGTTCTCCTATGTTGTACCATTTATGAAGTGGTTGTTTTGTTTCCCCAATGTAACAGTTCCAAGAAAGCTCCACACCCATTTGCACCACTCAGGTGACCCTGATGACACAGATAAACTTCCAGGTGGCCTTAACAACTCGCTAAAAGAATGCAAATGATCAGCTGTCTGCAAGGAGTATAAATCCTTCCATTTTCCACCATCCAGTCAGAGCTGAAGAAGCTTCTTGGATGAGAAGTGAAATGTCTTCAAAGAAAAACCATTAAGTCCAGTTGCCTCTTGAAAAAGCACTTTTGGGACATTTTACCAGAATATCATTTATAGATTTCTGAGTTTCAGATGTCTTTGAGTAGCAACGCATTCAGAGGGGCATTTGTTTACTGATTTGTTTCACAGCCTATTGTTCTGCCTCAGCGTGTCCAAATGGTACAAAGGTTTGGTAGCACCTTAAAAATTGATTAATTTATTGCATTGGAAACTTTCGCATGACAAAATGTAGTTTGTTTATCCAACATTCTTCACAGAAGCAAACATTTGTGCATTTATGCTATTCATCTGTACTCATTCCTTACAACTGTTTATGTATTACAAGGAAAAGGATTAAAAAAAAAAGGCTAAAAACAAATACAAACTAATATAAAGGATGGGGGGGGGAAGAAATCACAGAGAAAGCTAACAGTGCAAGAAAGGGGAGGGGGAAGGAAAAGGGAAATAGAAAAGAAAGAAAAAAGATACAAAGTAGCTTTCAATCTTCTTCACAGCATTAATTTTACTTTGGCCTTTTTATGAATGTTTTCCCATAATTTTATAACTTGTATCATTTAACAAATATCTAGTAATATTTAAATATTTATCATATTTTATAATACTGCTTACAGATGTAGAAACTCCATAGGAACTCAAATTAATGATTAATAGGATTGTATTACATGTATGCAGACTCTATACTTAAAAGAACAAATGCAAAACCTGATTATGTGTAAGAATTTAAATATCAAACTAGTAATATTCTTACAAAAACTGAAAAGTACCCTAAAAACCCAAAGAAATAGAAGGAACTTAATGATTTCTTGTTGAGATACTTCTGTAATTCAACTTTTTCTTATTACAAGTAAATATACAAAACAGTTTCAGGTATTTAGATAAAGACTTAAATTGGCAATATACCCAGACTCATTATTGTAAATTTGGTAAAAGTACAAAGAAAAGAAAAAAAGGCCCCCCCCCCCCCCCCGGGACAAACTCAAATTTCTCCCTTAAGCATTGCTATGATTCTTGATTGGGATACAATTAAACTTATCCATCAACTGATTTCAACAATAAGATAAAGGCCTCTGCATTCACAAGATTATCAACACTGAATACAGAACATTGCTGGGAAGCTCATAAAATATTGTAGTTATGCTGATCTGGTGAGACTCCTAGCTTTTATCAGCAATCTTCTTTTATCTGATACTTCCTTAGTGGAATTGGGATAGATTGATATCTTAATTTGTCTAGAATTCCACTTCAGTGGAGATTTTATTGATTCCTGGTAAAATATATGTAAAATCTCATATTTTCTACTACCATGAAGGAATTGCATGGTAATGTTGTTGGAATTAATTCCAGTTTTTCACCTCTTTAGAGGAATTTTAAGCACACATTCAATCTTGACTGGAAGGTCCATTCCCAAAGAGAGGAGCTTTCTGAAAATAATCATCCATAAATGTAGCCAGGTTTGATTGATTAGGGGGATTTTCAATACTAATAATATGTTTTCTCCTCAGTTTTGATGCTAAGTAAATAATTTGTTTATCCAAAACATTATGACTGGTTTGAGTTATGGTCTTGTGAGCTTGTAATCGGTCTTACTATTTAGTCATATTTTCTTAAATAATTCTTAAGCTGAGCCAGCTCTTTTTGGATCAGCTGCAAGATGTCTATGGAGATTCTCAATCATCCAGGTCATGGTTGTCCCAAAGGTGCTGTTTCAAAAGACAACTGGACTTTCTTGTTTTTTTCCCTTGGAAACATTTTGCTTCTCATCCAAGAAGTTTCTTCATTTCTTCAAGACTTGTACTTGAGTCAGGATCTCTTTAGTTAATAAAAGAATCCTCCTCTGCCATCTTTTCCAGCTCAGCAGATAGTGATGCAGTTGCAATTAAGTTAACTGTTGACTGTTTGAGTCTAGCTGCCATGCCAATAGCTTGTTAAAAACAAGATAATATATCATAAAAAATGAATTACCCAATGATCAAAGTCTTTATCCAAGGAGTCCAATGGGAATTTTTATTTCCTTTAATCAGAAGAGAAACAAGAGACATGCCTATAGCACCATCTCAAAAGCGGAAATTCTAAGTACAAACATAAATTTACCTCTTGCTCTATGGTTGCAACAAAACTCTTTTGCTCCTATAATCTATCCTGTCTAATCATCAAAACCATAAATCAAAAGTTCATTTTTTTCTTTTTTATTCAAACATAAGGCATTTCCAGTCAGCAATAAACATAGATACTGACTTTTCTGATCAAAGAAGTAAGTTTAGCTATCTCAGCAATAGATGAATCCTTCCGTCTTTGTACATATAATAATCTCATTGCAGTTATTGTACATAAAAATAAAGTTCCATGTCTTTTTTCCAATTGTTTATCCATCAATCCCAAAAGAAAAAAAAACTCTGGTCTCAACTGTATATTAATATTTAAAATCCTCTGAATCAGAGGTGGTATTCAGCCGGTTCGCACCGGTTCAGGCGAACTGGTAGGGGAAATTTGGCGTGGGTCGCCAAACCGGTAGCGACCTCTGCCTGGCCCCATCCCCTGCCCGGTCGCTCGGTTGCCGCTCGCCCCGCCCGCTTGCCGCTCGCTTGCCCTGCCCATCCCACCCTATATATGTTGCCTTCGCTTTACCACGCAGCCCAGCTAATCGCCTCGCCAGTCGCCTCGCCTCGCCTGCTCAGCTCACCAAAGGTACGCAATGCATGCTGCCCCCTCACCGTTCGCCTTGGGTCAGGGGCTGGGGTCCAGGGACGTGCCATTCCCCAAGGCCCCGGAGCCTCTGCCCGGCTCGGCCAGGTTGGGGAACACGCCATTCCCCGGCTTCGGCCCTGCCCCGGAGCCACCGCCCACTTGCCGTCCACCACAGCCGGGTCAGGGAACGCGCCATTTCCCGGCTCCAGCCTTGCCCTGGAACCTCCGCCCTCTCGCTGCCCGCTCTCCCTTAAGTGCGATGCGTCGCCCTGTTTCCCCTCCTTCAGAGGCCCTGGCCCTTAATCGCCCCGCTTCCTCCCCCATGACTGCCTCTTTCTTTGTCCTGTGGCCACGACCTTACCTTCCTCCCACGGCTCCGCTCCGCTTCTCGAATGCGCCACCGCCGCCCTGTTCTATGCACCATCTGCGCACGCGCACCCCATTGCCTGCTGCCGCTGCGCCAGAGGGACTTGCCCGGGCAAGTCTTTTTCGGTGCGGCTGGAGTCCCTCTGGCACAGCGGCAGCAGGCAATGGGGTGCACGTACGCGGCCGGCGCATAGAACAGGGTGGCGGCAGCACGTTCGAGAAGCAGAGCAGAGCTGGAGATCGGTAATTTTCGCTGCAAGAAGCCTGCAGCTGCCGCGTCTTTTTTTCGGTGCAGCTGGACTCCAGCCGCACCGAAAAAAAGATGCGGCGGCTGCAGGCCTCTCGCGACAAGGGGGGCGAGATGCGGGCTGGTGGGGAGCCCAGCGGCGACGGTTCAGCCCTGGCTTGCCTTCCCTAGCAGCCAGCCGTGGGAGGAAGGTAAGGTCGCGGCTGTGGGACGAAGAAAGAGGCGGTCGTGGGGGAGGAAGCGGGGAGATTAAGGGCCGGGGCCTCTGAAGGAGGGGAAACAGGGAAATGCGTCATGCTTAAGGGAGAGCGGGCGGCGAGTGGGCGGAGGCTCCGGGGCCTCAGGGAATGGATGATGTTAAAGAAAAATATAGTATTAATTCAAATTTTTTTCCTACCAGGTTCTGTGGGCGTGGCATGGTGATGGGGTCATGTGACTGAGTGGGCATGACCAACTAGATGTCACTCACAGCAAGGTGCCGCCCCTCAGTCACGTGACCCGCCCACCAAGCCACGCCCACAGAACCGGTAGGGAAAAAATTTGAATCCCACCACTGCAAGTCTGAATCATATTTTCTCATTGTTCCATCTGTATTGTGACCAAAATTTTAGACCATTTTATAATACATTCTCTTACTTTTTCTTTATTTCTTCTGTTTCAAATTTCAATAAGAGCTTTTTAGCAATTACATGTTCATAATTCTGTTTCAGACTCAGTCTTACTGACAAAAATCTTTTGTCTACTTTAAATCTTTCTAATAATTAAATAAGAAAACCATTGACAATGATATCCCTCTGCCACCTTCTCTGATTTATATTTTATATTCCCCTTGACATAATTATTTCACAATAAGTTAGCCATTTATGTTTGCCTATTTTTTCTCATCTATAAAATGTTTCTTCTGCTGATAGCCACAAAAGTGTTTTCAGGCAGAACCTGGGTTTGTATCTGTTCCATATTCTCAATATGGCACATCTAACATAATTATTTTTAAAATCCACATTAGCCTTAACTTGTGTCGTTCCACAAATATTCATGCCACCCAACTTTCAAGTTGTATCCTTCTAACGCCAAGACGCTTTTACTTCTCAGGAGCATCCACTCTTTCATTTAAGCCAAACAGCAAGCTGCAAAATACAATTTCAAATCAATAGATCTCGCCTTCTTATTTCCTTTGCATCTTATAACACCTAGAATAGTTATGAGCCACATTCCTATTGCCAACTACCTATGAGTAATAAATCTTGTGAAAACACATTTTTTTTATTGTCTCTTGATGTGGTCATGAACTTCTTTTAAACATGATAATAATCAGTTCTTTGCTAAAAAGTGAAATATCACTCAGTTTCTATTGTTCCCAATATGTTCCTCCTGTTTCTTTACTGCTTGTGCTTTTCAAGCTTTTTGCGACACCATACATACATTTAAACAAATAAGAGAGTCAGTTTGGTCCAGTGGTTAAGACAGCAGGCTAAAAACCAGACGATTATGAGTTCTAGTTCCACTTTAGCCATGGATGTTGGCTGGGTGACTGGGCTAGTTAACTCTTGCTCAGTCTAAAACATCATGTTCAGGCAAGAAGCTGGATGGCCAATTCCTGTCATAGCCAATGGATCAGCACTTGGATGAGTCAAAAGAAGCAGACCTTGCAGTTCCAGGAAAATGCTGGGAAATTTTAAAGAAATGTATTTAAACGAATATTTAACAAGATTTTGGATGTTAATAATTAAACAAAATATTTCGCTGTATTTATTTGCAGTCCTATATTAACACAGGATTCATCAAGTCACAACCATATCCAGCCCCCGACCTATTGTAATTCGCAAAGCACCCCAAAAATGTGCCATTAAAATAATAGCAGAACTGGCAACTTTCAATAGTGTGATTTTCGGCAGTTTTATTTATTTATTAAATTGATTTTCTGCCCATCTTGCCACAAGGCGATTTTTTTTTTTTTTAACTATTTTGGGCTTAGGTCTTAGAGATTTAAACCGCAGCAAGAAGAAGTGTGGGAAGGAAGCGATTATAAACCAAACAGATGGCTTGATGTGGTTGGCAGATGATGAGGGAAAAGTCAAAGTTCAAAGATTTGTCTATCAAGGACAGTGGTTCTCAACCTGTGGGTCGCGACCCCTTTGGGGGTCGAATGACCTTTTCACAGGGGTCGCCCCGCGCGCTAGCCCGCCATCTTGGAAATGCTCCCAGTTCGGCCGTGCCTGCAAGTCGCCGGACAGCCGGTAGCCACGGAAGCGGGAGACTTCACCCACCTGCCCGGATGCCGCCATTTGGGTTCTTTTACCCTCTGCGCATGCGCAGAATGCTTTGCGCATGCGCAGAGGGTAAAAGAGCTCAAATGGCGGCATCTGGATGGGTGGGCGAAGTCTCCCGCTTCCGTGGCTACCGGCTGTCCGGCGAGCCGCAGGCACGGCCGAACTGGGAGCATTTCACCCCTGGTGCCACGCCCCCTTTGTCACCTCATCGCGCGCGGGGAGGGGGCAGGGAAGGGGTCGCGGGGGCGGGGATCACGGGGGGTCGCGGCATTAGAAAGGTTGAGAACCACTGATCAAGGGGAAGCTGGCAGAAAATAATTTGCCAGGCAAAACCAAGAGACAGAATAGCCATCAAGGCCTTCCCTACCTCTAGAATTGGAACCTAGAGAGGAGTATACATAGAATGGTGCATGCAGATATTAAGCTTGCGTTATAATCTGCAAATACATGCTGGTTGAGTTGGTCTGAGGCTGAAAGTTGTTAAAACACTACCTTGTTGGTAGAGAAGGAGGGAGGCGTCGTTTAGAGCGGAATATTATACAATTAACTGGCTGTAAATCATATTTGCAAAGCTTAGCATAAAACTGTTTCCGGGTGTTACCGAAAGCTTGAATAAAATAGAAAAAAAAAACCCTGAACCTCTCTTTGCACTGTCCATTCAGATCAAGGTCCCTGAGGCCAAGGTCCCATATGCAGGCACGCTGTGATAGATTGACTCCTGCAAATGTCTCTGTGTATTTTGAACTTTGTCCAACACAATGTTTATTTATTTTTACCCATCAGAGAGCAATAGTACATGTACTACTCAGAATTAGCATACATATTAAAATGTCTATCCTCTTGGGTGTGCCATGTGAATAGTTTTACTATTACTGAAGTTTTGATAACACAACATCAGCTGTTTCATTACTAGCTGTTCGCTTCTTTGCTTCCTCTTTCAGACTTGAATACATCGACCACTGCAGCTCCGGTCCTTGTCATTGGAGCAACCAACAGGCCAGATTCACTGGACCCAGCCTTGAGACGTGCAGGAAGATTTGACCGAGAAATTTGTTTGGGGATTCCAGATGAAGCAGCAAGAGAAAAGTCTGTCAGCCTTCTTTTTATTTAATAAAGTCATTTGAAGTCCTAGGATTCTCTTGGATAGATTTTTAACAAGGGAAGATTAGAGGACTTAACTACTGCTTGAGTAGTAAATACTGTTGCAGTATTAAAAGCTCATGGAAACTATGTAGCTGCCTGTTATATACAGTAGATTTGAAAGTCATAATTGGCGTTTGCATAGCCAGCAGCAAAATCTTCAATAAATTGACAGACAGAACAGCAATAGAAAATGGAAGACTTTATTTACATTAGGTAGGCTTATATGGGTTCCTTTATCTCTCTCAAGAATGTATTTCTTTTGTATTCCAAAAAGTGAAAAGATTTGAACTTGGTTGACCCTCTCCTTCCCAGAGTGTGTTCTTTTGCCATCCAGTAGTTACAATAATGTTTTGGGGGGAAAGCTTTCTATTGCCTGATTGGGAGATGAAGTTTCCATATCTGTCATCTTAAAGAACAGGTAGCACATTTCATCTTGAGCATAGTTGACACGAGCATTTGATTACTAATAGTTTTTTTCACAAGAGGAAGGCCCTCAATTCTGATTATCAGTTAGTCAGAATTTATTAAAGTATAAATAAAAATGACTGCATGTTAAGCCTGGTTATCTCAGCAAGTAATAAAAATAAATTCGAAGGGAATGAAGTTTTATTTATTGGCTGTCATATACAGGTAGTCATCGACTTGCCACCATTCATTTAGTGACTGTTTGAAGTTACCACAGCACTGAAAAAAGGGACTTAGGAGCAGTTTTCACACCGGTTGCAGCATCCCCATGGTCATGTGATCAAAATTCGGGCACTTGGCAACTGCCGTGTATTTATGTCAGTTACAGTGTCTCGGGGTCATGTGATCACCTTTTGTAGCCTTCCCAAATGGCTTCCAACAACCAAAGTCAATGGAGGAAGTCAGATTCGCTTAACAGCTATTGCAAAAAAGGTCGTAAAATGGGGCAAATCTCACTTAACCACTGCCTTGCTTAGCAACGGAAATTGTGGGCTCAATTCTGGTCATAAGTTGAGGACTACCAGTAGTCAGAATTGTTTCAGCATAGATATTTAAATGCTTCTCATGTTTTGTAAATATTGTCTCAGCATAGAAGTGGAAATATTTCTAATATTTTGAACACTCCATATCTTAATCTTTTCACTGATTATGCTGTTTGGGAGTTGGGGAGGGGGGCTAAACAGAAATGGTTTCATCTTGTTCTATCTTTTGGAAGGTGATAAGAATAAATTATTAAAACAATATTAAATTTAATTAATTAAATATTTTGGGATGTAAGTTCAGCTGCAAAATCATCTCCATTTTCTTTTCGCCAGAATTCTGAAGACATTGTGTCGAAAGCTTCGACTTCAAGAACCTTTTGATTTTGGACATTTGGCTCATATGACGCCAGGCTACGTTGGTGCTGACCTTCTGGCCCTTTGCCGTGAGGCAGCAATGTGCACAGTTAACAGAGTTCTTGTTAAGCTAAATGGGAAGAAATGGGAAGTTACAAAAAATGAAGAAGTAACACCTGGACAAGACATGCAAAGGAGAACAGAAGAAAATGTGAAAAAAGATGCTGAAGAACCAGATCTTCCTACTAAAGTATATATTTCACATGTAGCTTATTGTGTCCATTTGTTCCATGTTTGGGTATATAAAAGGGGATTTTTCCTAGAAGAAAATCGTATATATTAACTGCAGATATATTTTAAAAAGGAAAATAAAAATGTATAATTAAATAGAGCATTTGAACCAGTTTAGTGTAGTAGTTAAGGTATCAAGCCAGAAAATGGGAAAGTTAGGTGCAAACCCACCTGGATAACCTTGAGCCAGTCACTCACTCTCAGCCCTAGGAAGGAGACAATGGCAAACTATTTCCAAAATCTTGCCAAGAAAACTGCAGGGACTAATCTAGGCAGTTGCCAGGACTCAACACTGACTTGAAAGTGTCTGTCTGTCTATAGTTCTAGTCTGAAGAATATAGGGGGAGGAGCCATGAAATAGGAATATGACCCTTTTAATAATACTTAATCTCTCTGTGGCTTTTAATACCATTGATCATGTTATGCAGGGATGGCCAGCTATGGCAACATTATGACCAATGGACTTCAACTCCCAGAATTCCTGAGCTAGCATGGGAGTCCACAGATCGTCATAGTTGCTCACCCTTGATTTATGACTGCCTCCTCCTGACTTAAGGATGGGTAGCAATGAATGTAACGGTACTCCTCCCCTCTGAAAAGTTACTTCCAGTCATTGGCAATAATGATGGAGAGAGTGCGCTCTAGGCTCTGGTTATAGAATACCACAAGGCTTGATGTTATACTCACTTGTGGTGAATATCTACATAAAACTGGTGGATGAAATTATCTAGTTTATTTATTATGTAGTCTATGAAATAAGTTCTATGAAAATTATCTGTCAACAAAAGATGAGAATCATCATCAGCATACTGGTGATAGACAAAGTTCTATCTCAATCTCAGGCCAGGCCATCAAGGGCCTGGATTCAATTTGGTGTAGATGGCAAAGAACTGGCTAATCCTAGTAAAACAGAATCATTCTAGACTGATAAACCATATGATTCCAGAGAGATTCCATCTTCAGTTCAGGATGGGGTCACAGTCCCTCTGCTGAGTGGTCTTGAAACTTGAGGGTCCTCTTGGACTCACATCTACTGCTCAAGGTACAGTTAACAGCAATGGGCAGAGGACCTTGATATATCTTCATCAAGTGCATTAGTTGTGACCACTAGTGGAATGAAAGAAGTTTGGGTTATTAAATGTCCCTGTCACATTATATATGAGAAAAATCCCCAGAAAATTTTTAAAAAGAGTATTAATGGGTATTATCCAATAGAGGGAGAAAAATGTTCCTATTCCACTAAAGGCAATTACTTATCAGTATTTTACTTCACAATATTCCTACAATCTCTTAATCTGATAAAGAAATCCATAAAAAAACAAAGATTATCTTGAAAAAGCCATACTAACTCTCATTATTGTAAGCATTTTAAAATACCTTGCTGTTGGATTCCAGATTTTTTATCGGTAAACTTAAAGGTGTGCTTCTTTTATCCCCAGTCTAATCTGTTTTTATTTTATTGTCCTCCTCCTCTAATCTCCCTTCTTTAGGATGAATTGCAAAGATTGCTCCAGTTGCTCAAGGAGCCAGATCCCCTGGGGGAGGCTCAGCTGCAGAAGCTGTGCATTGAGCTGAAGGATTTCACTGCTGCTCTCGCTTCAGTGCAACCCTCTGCGAAGAGAGAAGGCTTTGTCACTGTTCCTGATGTGACGTGGGCAGATATTGGAGCCCTGGAAGAGGTTCGGGAGGAGCTGACCATGGCTATACTGGTATGGGCAGATGCTTTCACCAAATGTTGATGTACTCTGTATGAGACAATCCTCACTTCCTGAAATTAACTATATGAGTCTGCCAGCCGCTCTGAATTAAAGGCACGTAGTGCTTTTTTTTGCCTAAAAACATGTGGAAGGAAATCAGCTTGCTTTGATTTGCAAAGTTAACAGCAAACTAAATTGCTTATCAATGCTCCATTTTGAAAGGGAAGATTATTCTTGTTAGTTTTAATATTTAGTATCAGAGGGCTTTTGGTCAAAGGTTGGTGTAATGAAGATATTAATCCAAGGAAAGTAAATAATGTCTAAAAATGATGGCATAGGTGATAGGATGGTAACCCAAAGGAGCTCAATTTGACTGATGAAAAATACTAACCACTTTGTGGTTAAGAATAGTCATGTAATAGATAGTCTAAAAGGCAGTTTGGCCCTGAAATAATGTTTACACTTCAAATTCCTAGATAAAGAAAACACAGAGCATCTGTGGGGCATCTGTCATTCACTCCAAATAGTGTGTAATAATAGGGGTGTTGCCACCAGAAAGATCCTATTCCTGGCTGTGGCACCACAAGCTGAACTCGGGTTGGATGGTATCAGGGGAGCAAATTTTTTAAAGATCATTTAAATATCATATTTTTCGGAATATAAGACGCACTTTCTCCCCCAAAAAAGTGGGTGGAAATGTCTGTGCATCTTATACAGCGAATATTGCGGTGGGGGGGAGGCCGATCAGCTGTTCTAGAACGAGCTGTGGCTGCGGCAGCGAATGGGCCTGGCAGCATGGCGAATGGGTGGCGGCGGCGAATGGGTGGCGGGAAACGGGCTGCGCCGAATGGGCCACGGCAAATGGGTGGCGCCGCCGAATGGGCCATGGCGAACGGGCCACAGTGGCAAACGGGCCACGGCGAACGGACCAGATGAATACTGGATGGATGCTGGGAAGCAGAGGCAGATTTTTCCCCCCCTTGTTTTCCTCCCCAAAAGCTAGGTACATTTTATAGTCTGGAGCGTCTTATAGTCCGAAAAATGCAGTACTTACTAATGTCAGTATATTGAATTGGGCCAGTGTAGGGCTTACAGAAGTGGTGATATGTGGTCCCATTTATCTCCCCTTTTTAACAGTTGGAGAGCTACGTTCTGCACCAGGTTCAGCTTCTAAACCATGTTCAAGAGTTAACCCACATAAAATCTTTTTTTGCAGTAATCCAATTAGGGCATGAATCACAGAAACTATGCTATCTTTGTGCCATCAGAATTCCAGCTGCCACAAAGCTGGATGTAGGACTTCCTTGTTATTTATTAATGGAAACCAAAGAGAGGTACTGAGCTATGAATCTTGCCTGTATTGCCTTTGTAGCAGCTTAGAGAAAAAAATATGCAGAAAATTCTACTGGCTTCTTAGCCAGCAAGTTCTGTATGTATATACAATTGTAATAAATAGTTACCAATATGTGTTCCACTCACACTAAAAGCCAGATAATATCTCAGGATTTATTACATTCTGGCTTTTAACAAGGTAGTTCCCCATTCTTACCTTAATTACAGTTGGCTTGCCTTCCCACATCATAAGAATAGTTGTGCATACTGTGTACCTACTTTAGGTAGGCTTTTTAAAGAGAATGATGTCTTCAGTCATTTTTCCCATAGGAGTTGGGAACAACATACTAGTCTTGAATTAGACTGGTTTCCCTTCTCCCACCTTCCTATTTGACATTATGTCTTAATTACAGGAAATGTTGCAACCAAGTTATTTTCTGAATTCAATTTGGTAATTTAAGCAGGACTGCCATTTTTTACAATTTAGGAAATATTATGATGGTTTGGAAAATTGACTTCATTCCAATTATAAGTAGTCCTTGCCTAACGTCCATTTGTTCAGTGAGTGTTATAGTGGTGCTGCAGAAATGGACAATATAACTGATTTTCAAAGTTCTGGCCATCACATCACCATTTGCAACCTTCCCTGCCAGCTTCCAACAAGCAAAGTCAGTGGGGGAGCTGGCAGGGAAGGTTGCAAGTTATTTCAAATGTCACTCCTGATGCTTCTTTTCCTGCCCACAGTACCCCTCCCGCTGTGGTTTGGCCTTTACTAGTCCTGGCAAGGGCTCCTCAGATCTGTGCTTGGCTTCCGTTGGCCCTCCCAATGCCGCCTCAGACCCGTATGCAGCTTCCTCCAACCTTCTTCTGCTCCCCCATGCTTTTTGCCTGACCTTTCTGTCTCTTTCCCCTTAACAATCTGTATGTCCTGCGGTTACGACATCAACCAGGACTGCTGGGATTGTCATCACTGAACTGGTGTGATCATGTGACATTGCACTTTTCAACTGCATCACTTAACAGCAGCAATCCTGGTCCTAATTGCTACTGTAATTCGAGGACTGCCTGTATGATTATAGCAGAAGAAAACTAACATACGTAACGTGCTTTTTTAAACAGGCACCTGTGAGGAATCCTGAACAATTCCGAGCCCTTGGACTTCTAGCTCCAGCTGGTGTGCTGCTTGCTGGTCCTCCTGGATGTGGCAAAACACTGCTTGCAAAGGTAATTTTGGCTGCTTCTTTGCTCAGAGAATTCCAACACTTAAGGATCACTTTTCCCACCAATCTGATTGCATCTGGTTGCTGATGCTTAGGATCTTGGACCCCAATTCATTAAGAAATTTCTCCCGAGTGTTATCCTGATTAACCAGTCCTTCAATTTGCATTCATCTTGACTCAGTGGTGAAATCCAATTTTTTTTACTACCGGTTCTGTGGGCGTGGCTTGGTGGGCATGGCAGGGGAAGGATACTGCAAAATCTCCATTCCCACCCCACTCCAGGGGAAGGATACTGCAAAATCTCCATTCCCACCCCACTCCAGGGGAAGGATACTGCAAAATCTCCATTCCCTCCCGATTCCTGGGGGAAGGATATTGCAAAATTTCCATTCCCACCCCACTCCAGGGGAAGGATACTGCAAAATCCCCATTCCCTCCCGACTCCTGGGGGAAGGATATTGCAAAATCTCCGTTCCCACCCCACTCTGGGGCCAGCCAGAGGTGGTATTTGCCGGTTCTTCGAACTACTCAAAATTTCCGCTACCGGTTCTCCGAACTGCTCAAAGTTTCCGCTACAGGTTCTCCAGAACCTGTCAGAACCTGCTGGATTTCACCCCTGTCTTGACTGTGTTTATTTTATCCCAAAGAACAAAGCATCTATCAACATCTAAAGAAACCTCCCTCTATGTCTTTATTCAAATTAAATTTAATTACTAGAAAAGTAGCATGTGGAATAAAAACATCTAAATAATTAAATTCAGGACATATATGAACATTATAATTACTTAATACATTAATATATAATTATTTGTTTGTCAGTACCATTTCTAACTTAGACTGAGAAACGGAGTATTTCACAACTCACCCAAATGCATTAAGCAAATGCATCAAGTCCAGAATCAAAGTACTTCTGAAGTTCAGAAATAGGCAATAAGATGTCATCAACATATAATTATATTCTAATGAATTATGAGGAAAAAACTACAGATATTATGATTCTATCTAACAGCATAGGCTGAACATTCTAAAGATGCATCAAAGGACCAAAAGGATATTCTTCTGTAGTATTTTATAGGATTAAAAAACTGAGATTTAAAAAGTTGACCATTTTTTGTTTGTAAGCCACATCAAATCCATATTTAACTAAGGTGGCTTATATATACTGCTTACAGGATTATCAATAGATTTTTCTGCATCAAAAAAATTGCATTTGCCTAATGCAATTTAGTCTTTTCTGTCTTTATACAAATCAGTCACATTCACTGTGAAATTCAGTTATTTTGAGTATGTTTCTAATTTCCCGGATTTGTATTTCTGTACTATAAATTTTTAAAAAGAACTGCTTGAGAAAGCCAGTGTTGCATCATGGTAGTAGTATAAAGTGTTGACATTGTATGGATTTTCATAGATAAAAGGCATATGTTATGATGATGATGATGATATGAAGAAATAGTAGTCCACCTAGCTAGCTGCTGCAAGAAGATTGCACAGAGTGATTACAAACAACAAAAAGTAGCAACTTGAGAAAGTAGCAACAATTGCAACAAACTCAGAACAGCTTATATCCTGCAAAACCATCAAACAAGAACATCTGCCTATCTCAGGTCCCTGGAAGGAATTTAATAGGTGGATAAAAATGTCACATCTGGTCTAAACATCTGGATGCCTGTGCAACCAACCATAATATACAGTAACTAAATTATTTTTTACTAGGCTGTAGCAAATGAATCTGGACTGAACTTCATTTCAGTGAAAGGCCCTGAACTATTGAATATGGTGAGTTTTTTTCTAGTTTGCTTGGTAACACTGTCTTTTAAGTTTTTGCCGATACAAAGAATTGTTTGACTGAACTACATAATTTAGCTATATACATATAGTGAAAATGATTCTTGCATTACGTATATATTGACCACACATTTCCTTTTACAGTACAGATAGTCCTCAAATTACAACAGCCATTGGGACTTGAATTGCCATCACTAAGTGGTCACATGACTGCACCGCTTAATGAGGGCAATCCAAGCAGTTGTCGTAACTCCAGATGTGCAGGTCATTAAGCAGAAAATGGAAGGATCCCAGGAAAGAGTGCAGGTTGCCACATGGAAACACAGGCCATGCATGACCGGAGGGTGCGTGTGCTGTGGTGTGGCTCAAACTCGGGAAGACTGGAAAAGAGCGCTCAGGGTGCGTGCATGTGTATATGTGAGCACAGAAAGGCCAAGGAAAGGATGTGGGGTGCATGTGAGTGAAGGAAGGGAAGGAGGGCATCGTGCATGTGAGCAAAGAGAGGCCAGGTTGGGGGAAAACTTATCCAAACGACTTGTGACCTTCCCTGCCAGCTTCCCTATAGATTTTGCTTGTAGGAAGCAGGCAGGGAAGCCCATCAATAGGAATCATGTGATCGCAGGACACTGCAGCTGGTCGTAAATACAAGCTGGTTACCAACCACTCAACTTTTGTTCACATGACCGCAATGGCCATAACTTCAAGAACCAGTGCTCAGTCTCTTCATTCAGCACCAACATAACTTTAAACGGTCACTGAACAAATACAGGTTCATAAGTCTTGGCAGTTGTTAAATAAGTTAAATAGGTCACCATATAACCATGCTCAATTTTACAATGTTTGTTGCAGCGGTCATTAAGCAAAGATGGTGGTTGGTAAGTGAACCCATTTTTCCCCTTGGGTGCTTTTTTGTCAGAAACCGAAAGTAAATACTGGAAACTGGCAAAAAATGCTGAAAAGCACGGTCATATGACTTCAGGACACTGCCAATGTCATAAAGCCAGTTGTTAAGCGCCCAAAATGCGATCACATCACCACGGGTGTGTGTGTTGGTGTTGCAGCTGTTGGAACTTTGAAATCAGGTTGTCAGTAGCTCTTGGGAGGTCTGTCATAATTCAAATGGTTCCTAAGTGACTTGTCACTAAGTGAGGACTGCTTGTAAGCAGAATTACAGAAAGTACAGGAAAAAAGTAGACCTAACAAGCCAAAGAAGTCAAAGACAGGCAATAAGAGAAAATGAAAGGAAATCTAATTAAATATGGCTTGCTTAGTATATTTATTAGAGAAGGAACTGACAAATTGAATTTGGTCATTCCAACTTGTCTCGGTTCCATAAATTTACACTCATTGGCAGATGGTAATTGTGGCTAGAGAACTGTGTACAACTTCAAAACTTGTTTTGTATCTGGTCATGGCAGAATCCTAAGCATGAATTAATCTGTGACCTAGATGAATTCTTCTAAACAATCCAACTTCTTATTAAATAAGATTGCAAAAATAAGATTCCACAGAATTTCATAGAAATTTCCTTTACCTTCCTGCTTGCAGTATGTGGGGGAAAGTGAACGTGCTGTTCGTCAGGTTTTCCAACGTGCAAGAAATTCAGCACCTTGTGTCATATTCTTCGATGAAGTTGATGCTTTATGCCCTCGGAGATCAGACCGTGAAGTGAGTCTCTAAAAACATTCCCCCAGAGATATTTAACTACAGGTTGCAGTGTACATATAAATTTGTTATTCTGCATGTTTTCAGAGCAGCCCTGTGATGTAAATTAACATTGGCATTGTACAGATGCCACATCTAGATGGAAAGAAAGGGATGCTACAATAGAATTTCAACCCATCTTTGCAGACGTGCCTTATAATTACCACATCAACAAATCCAAAGAATTAGAAATTCACTTGTTTTGTGAGATAGGCAACTATAATAAATTTCATAAATTGCTTTTCCACTTGGAATTGGAATGTAACCCTGTATATCCAAATCCATTAATGGTAATTCTGCTATACAACCCTTTTCTTTTTTAGAATTTCATGGTATAATAAATTATAAATGCTTGTATTTTTGTTTTTTGTTTGTTTGTTTTGAATGATCAAAGGTCAAGAGGAAAGAGAACCAAGGATATGGGAATGATGAATGTTCTAGGGGTTTTCTTTTAAACCCATAGTTGTCATTTTTATCTTACTCCACATTCTTATTCTTACAGTCAGGTGCCAGTGTCCGTGTAGTGAACCAATTGCTTACTGAGATGGATGGCCTGGAATCACGTTGTCAAGTGTTCATTATGGCAGCTACAAACAGACCAGGTATACCTTATCAAACAATCAGATATAATCTCAAGTATTTTTATATTCTGCTTCTGTGCAACATGCCTGTGAATTGACAGTTAATTGGCTTGTATTCATGAGCTAATGATATTTCCACATACGGTGATGGATAAAGAATTTGGTGTGCTAGGACCAGAGAGATCTTGCTTCAAGGCCATTCACAGCTATATATGCTTATTGGAGCCCTTTGGTCAAAGTTATCTCTCAGCCATACCTATCTCGCAAGATAGTTGGAGCAAGGAAAAATTAAAAGATGAAATGGTTTATCCAGTACCCTGCTCCTGAAGGAAAGGTGGGATATAAAGCTAATATATGAAAATAACTGGTCTTTGGATAGACTGAATTATGAAGCTGCTAGATTTGTAAGTGAACACAGTAAAAAGTTTGTTGAACTTGGTGAACCCACAGACTGGCTCATTTTTGGGTGGAGTGGAGTGATTTAGTGAAACTAGTTGGAGATGAGAGCCAGTTTGATGTACTGGTTAAGGCACTGGACTAGAAATGGGAGACTGTGAGTTCTAGTTCTCTCTTAGACATGGAAGCCAGCTGGGTGACCTTGGGCCAATCACTCTTGGTTGTGGAGAAAATATGATGAGGAAGCACTATGTATAGAGTTGTACGAAAAAGTGGAATAGTGTATAAATCAAATGAATAAATAAACAGTTTTTCTCTTTTACTTTGCTATATCCTTATTTAAAGCATCATCTGAATAAGTCTTTGTTGTAGTTTAACTTGGCTTCTAAATGCATGTTAATTATTGTGTAATATCCAAAGGAAATGAAGGGGGGGGGAGCAAGGGAGAGAAAGAGAGAGAGAGAGAGATGTAGTATTATTTTACAATACCACTTGCAGGGAACAGGGCATAAACTGGGCTTTTCTTGTTCTGAATTCTGCTGTTTATCCAGATGAAAGAATTTAAAAATAGAGGAGATGAAAAACACTGGGGCTGCATGGAAGGGTGATCTGAATTTACCTTACTTTATATTAACTTCAATCTTTAGTTTATGCCTTCTTTTTTAGTTTCCTTTATGCTGTCTTTTTAATTTTCCAGGTCAAATAAAGCAGTTGCAGTACATACCTTTATTTTATTTATTATTTTATTTTATTTATTTATTTGTCAAACATGTACAAGATAGCAGGTATAGGTATAAACATAAACATAATCAAAGTGAATACAGATAGATGAGGACAATAGGACAGTAGGACAGGGACGGTAGGCACGCTGGTGCGCTTATGCACGCCCCTTACAGACCTCTTAGGAATGGGGTGAGGTCGACAGTAGACAGTCTAAGGTTAAAGTTTTTTGGGTTTGGGGAAGAAACCACAGAGTCAGGTAGTGAATTCCAGGCATTGATCACTCTGTTGCTGAAGTAGTATTTTCTGCAGTCGAGTTTGGAGCGGTTTACATTACATACACTACATATACACATTACATACAATACCTTTAAAANCAATTGTATTAATATCCGATATGCAGTGCGGGTTCCAGACAGGTGAGCTGTATTCGAGAATTGGTCTAGCGAACGTTTTGTATGCTCTAGTTAGCAGTGTAATGTTGCCAGAGAAGAAGCTACGCAGGATTAAGTTGACTACTCTTAGTGCCTTTTTGGCAATGTTGTTACAGTGGGCTTTGGCACTTAGATCATTAGATATGAGTACTCCAAGATCCTTGACAGAATGAGGGTCGTCTACAAGGTCGTGTCCTCCAAGCTTGTATTTTGTGTTTAACTTCTAGGTGGTCCAACCAAATATTTAAATAATCAGAACTTCAGAATTCAGTAATAGAAGTACATCATTTCATTTCCATTTTAAAGCTGCAAATAACAACAAATTAGAAAATTGTAGGAGCTGTGGTATCTTGAAATTATCCACCTGGAATTATTCAACCTAGTTTATACTTTTCATCACATGATTTAAATTTAATTGGAAAAACTGGACTTTTGCAGTATATTAGGGTGGACAATCAATTGAAGATTGAGAATCAGATAATTAAGTGGCTTCACACAGGTACATTCTATGCTTCAAGTAGACCTTTTTACTATATCATCTTTGTTTTGTCTCTTCTAAAGACCAGAAGTGGGCAGAATCAGAGCTTGAAGAGAAGAGGAACTCCTCATGAAGGGGTAGTTATTGAGGTGCTTACCTGGAGCCACATGAATACTTGCACATGTCATTCTTCCTCACATTTCCAAAAAACTTTCCTCCCTTCTGACCCCATTATTTCCTGCAGACCAATTACACTCCAGACGATTTCTTTTTCTACTAATGTTCTTCTATTTTAAACTCATAAACTGTTGGGGACAGTGTATTTTTTTCAGTCACCATGTAAAATTGGGAAGGATGCTGTTTGTCTCCTCAAGGTAAATCCACCCTCAGTTAGGTTTAAGTATGACTTTGGGTAGCATCAATCAGTGCTGTTTTAAAGGACTGTAGAACATCATAGCTCTTGTTGCTGATCAGCTGCTGATTGGGGAAGAGAGTTAGTCCTTTTGTCGGTCATTAATGGAGGCTGGGAAGAGGATTGTGGACCAGATATAAACCTTAGTGGGCAGCGGGCCTAAATCTTCCATGTCTTCTTAATACAAAGAGTTACAGATGAACCAAAAAAAAATGAAATCCTTCATTGAAACCTGGAATTTCTCAGAAGTGTTTTGAAAAAGGCTCTCCAGTGTAATGCAAACAAAATTAAAACAGTGAGCCTAGCTAGACCTCTGTGATCATTTGACATATTGCTGCACAATAATCAGTCTAAAGCTATCCGTGCTTTTTGTAACATACTTTAGTGGGTAAGTTATTGTGTCTAGTGCAATTGGGTTTTAGCAGCCCCTTTGGTAGATTGTGTTTACAGCTAGTCACAGAGTTCATAGGTACTGGATACAGGAGCATAGGGGCAAGAAACTGTCTCCTTAAGCAATTTTCATGGGCAATAACTTTTCAAACAAGCCTTGCGTATGCAAAATACTAAGCTGTCATTTCCTACAATTAAATTGGACCGGTGCCGATAGGATGCAACAAGGAGCTCAGCATGCGTTGTCAGCACTCCCTAAATCAAATGCATATTTTTCTGGGATTTCAAAGCTACCCACAAGTCCAGGAAAAGGGAGAGCTGTTTTAAGGAGGTGCCACAGTTCTCTGTGTTCCCATCCTTGTTCCAAAGTACTGCTTTGGCTTTGGGCCTGAAACAGCATGTCTCTAGCAAAGACTTGTCACAGCCCATCCTTTTAGTATTATGAGCTTAAAGTAGCATGTGCACTACCGGTAATTATGAAGCAAGAGATACGCACACCTCTTCTTAAAGCTGTGGCATTCCTATTACTGAGCTGAAATATTTATTTCTAGAAATGTTGGTTTTGTCCTCAGCA
Source organism: Thermophis baileyi (assembly GCA_003457575.1). Classification (NCBI taxonomy): domain Eukaryota; kingdom Metazoa; phylum Chordata; class Lepidosauria; order Squamata; family Dipsadidae; genus Thermophis; species Thermophis baileyi. Next base: position 2,169,514 of record QLTV01000548.1, read on the forward strand.
ATATTTTATTTGGGGCTGCTGGGTAATGTTCCTCATATGCCCTCTATTTTCTATTTAAAGGATGGATAATATTTTTATTTGTTTTATTATATTATTTTAAGACATAGGCAAGACAGTATATTATTTGAGTACAGTGTTGTTTATAAAATATTGACCAAAGATAATTAACACTTAATGTTTGAACAACTTAAACCTTTAAAAATAAAAAAAGAAGCACTGATGATGTTGCTTGGTTTGGTAATGAAACGTTTGCAAGAAACAACTAAGCTAAAAGTGCACCAAAGAACCAACATAAAAAATATATATATATCAATGTTAACTATGATTTTGGAAATGTCAGTGTTAATAAGCACAAGTTTGTTTGATTTTTATATCCAGAACTAAATATGGCATTAGTAAACAATTACAAATTACATCAACATATTTGTTATATGAGTGAAGTGCTCCATATCTTCATTTTAAGTATCATGCCTGTAACGTATATTTATTTTGGATGTTCTTATTGTTTTAAAATGCTTTTTATTGTTTTAATTGTTTTTATACTTTTGGAATTGTCAGCCCCCCAGAGCCATTGATTGAAATGGAGGGAGGGGTGGCTACAGAAATTGAATGAATGAACGAATGAATGAATGAGATGAAGTGAATGCTTCATACTAAAGGTCTCCTTTGTGTTGTTGTTGCATTGTTCTTATTTTTATTATTTATATATTGTATTCTTTTTCTTAAAAAAACTAGACAAAATAAAATAACAGCAACAAAGGGAAGCACTGTTTTTTTTTAAAAAAAAAACACCTTGAGTTTCTAATTTTCCCCTTTTTTGTGCTTCTACCAATTTGCCTTTTTTGTGGAGAATGTAGCCCCCCCACCCCATACCATCAGTGTTTTTATTTCTCATGTTGTATATGTGGGAACCATTCTTGCTTGAATTTGATTAAACTTCTATTTTCAATGTATGCTGTTAGTTTTGCCATTGCTGTATATTTTCTAAGTTTAAGTTCCTAATCAGGAATTGTTGCAATTATATCTTTCGCCAATGTTGGGCAAAATTTATTATAACTGCTATGAGCATCATATATCTCAAAATATTTCTGGTTGATATATTCTGATGCTTAGTAAAGGAACAAGTTGTAATTTTCTTCTGAATTTAATTTTCAAAATTTTTCTGCATTGTAGTATGTATATCTTTCCAGTACTGTAAAGTTTTTCTCACACCTCCACCCTATGTGGTAAATGTTCCTTCTGTTTTTGTATTTTCAACATTTGTTACTGTATGATTTTTTTTATCTTGGAGGTTATTCGTGTAATTGAACCATCTGTAAGACATTATGTACCAATTATCTTTTATTTGTAAGTTAGGAAAAAATATGTATTTGGTCCATAATTCTTCCCATGGCTCTGTTGTGGTTATTTTTTTAAAGTTTTGCACCCATGTAATATTATCTTCCCATTTTCCCATCAGATATTATAGACCCAGCTATATTGCGTCCAGGAAGGCTGGATAAAACACTTTATGTTGGTTTGCCACCACCTTTGGATCGCCTTGCAATTTTAAAGACTATTACTAAAGTAAGTTTTTATTTTAAAAAACAACATTGTATTGTTCTTAACCATGAGCCTAATACGGGTGTCAGCAACCTGCCGCTCTAGAGCCACATGCGTCTCTTTCACTTCTCTGCTGCGGCTCCCTGTGGCCCTGTCGCGGCAGAGGGATGAAAGAGCTGTCGCCCTGTCACAGCGGAAGCGATGGGCAGAGCCTTAGTGCGGGAGCGAAGCGTCCCTGTATTTGCCTGTGCGCGGCAACAGCATTCCACTTTTGTCGTACATTTGCTGTTGCCGCCAGCAAAGAGGGCTGGGAGAGAATGGCGGGGGTGAATCTTGTGGGGTGAGGGCCATCCCCCAAGCCTGGCCTTCCTCCTCCCTCGTCGGCGGGGCACAAAAGCCAGGGGGGCCTGGCCCGGCAGAAGTGCCCCCATTGGCGAGCTGGACAATGGAGAGGCCTGGCCCGGCTCTCGCAGCTGTCCTGCTGTTCGGCACCTCCAATGCGAGCTGCCATCTTTGAAATGCGCCGCGCCTTTGAGGAAGCCGGGCAGCGATGGCTGGGGCCGTGGGGGGGAGCGGAGGCGTCAGGGCTGCTCCCCCCCTCCTCAGCAAGCCAGGCCTGGAGGAGCGCAGAGAGTTGCAGACCAAGCACCGGAGGGTCAGAAGGCGTGCTCTGACGTTGTCCCAACACGCATTTCCAGCGCACGCTACTCCCAAATTGGATTTGAGTAGGGGGAAAGGAGCAGGGAGCAGGGGGAAGGGTAGGGGGTCTTCTAGGAGGAGAAGCCCGGCTGGCTTTTCTTTTGGCGTGGGGCGGGGGGTTGACCCAATACCCCCTCCATGGCCGGCCTGCTGCTCTCACAGCGCCTTGCGCAGCACAGTGAAAGCGCGCTTCACAATGGGGGAGACGGGGTTCCCTCTCCCTCCTGGAGCCCATTCCCTGCCCCACTCACCCCTGGCAACTCTCTCTCTCGGGGCAGAGAGCAGGTCGTGCGTCCAGCACCAACAAAGCCAGAAGTAGCCACCCGCCGTTTCCTGCTGCAGTCGGGCAGCGAGAGAGAGACAGATTCGGCTCCGTCTGCTCCCCTCTCTCTGCCTTTGCCCAGTTTTGCAAGGATTCAGCGGACGCTGCCTTAGTGATGGGGGATTGTCATCCCATATTTTGCCTGCGAAGCGTCTTTGGGGGCGCCCAGGGACTATATTTTCCAGCCACTTAGGACTGAGTTGCAGGATGCGTATGCGTGCCTGTGTGAGTGTGCAGCTGCTTGGGATGATGCTTCTCTGAAGTGCGTGCTACGATCTAAGACAGCAACCTCGTGGCGCTGTGATGTAACAGCCTGACAGTCACTCCTTTTGCAACGCAAGGTTTACTTTTGTATCTTTCCAGAGACAGAGAGAACGTGGCCGAATTTCCTTACTGTTATTCCCTGGGTGTGTGGGTTGGGAAGTGGGGGAGAAGAAGGGAGGGGGAGGGGGAGAGAACGAAAGAAAGAAAGAAAAAGAGAGAAAGAAAGAGACAGAGAAAGAAAGAAAGACACAGAGAGACATAGAGATGAGAAAGAAAGAGAGAGATAGGGAGAGAGAGAGAAATAGATGAGAGAGAAAGAGAGAGGGAGGGAGAAAGGGAGAAAGAGAGAGAGGGGAGAGGGAGAGAGGGAGGGAGAGAGGGAAAGAAAGAAAGAGAGAGAGAGAGAGAGAGAGAGAGAGAGGAATGGAATGGAATCAGACTGAAAGGCTTTGTGGGGGTGGAGCAGCCCACCAGCAGAGGCGCTCTCCGGGAAGGAGGGGAGAAGCTGCTCCCCCTGGAGCAGTGGCTCTGCATGGCCCAAGTGCCGGTCTCTGCTGTTTGTGTGTGTGAGAGAGTTTGTATGTGTGTGGGAGAGGGAGAGAGGGAGGGAGAGAGAGAAAGAAAGAAAGAGAGAGAAAGAAAGAATGAGAGAGAGAGAGAAAGAGAGATGAGAGAGAGAAAGAGATAGGGAGGGAGAGGGAGGGAGATAGAGAGAGATGAGAGTGAGAGAGAGAGAAAAGGAGAGATGAAAGAGAGAAAGATATGAGAGAGATGAGAGAGGGAGGGAGGGAGATAGAGGGAGAAAGAGAGAGAAAGAGATGGGAGAGGGAGAGAAAGAGATAAAGAGATGAGAGGGAGGGAGGGAGGGAGAAAAAAGATGAGAGAGAGAAAGAGATGAGAGGGAGGGAGAGGGAGAAAGAGATGGGAGAGGGAGGGAGAGAGAAAGAAAGAGAGAGAGATGAGAGGGAGGGAGAGGGAGAGAGATGAGAGAGATGAGATGGATGGAGAGGGAGAAAGAAAAAGATGGGAGAGGGAGAGAGGGAGGGAGAGAGAAAAAGAGAGAGGGGGGGGCGATAGAGGGAAATAGAAAGAGATGAGAGAGAAAGATGAGAGGGAGGGAAGGAGAGGGAGAAAGAGGGAGAAAGAGAGATGGGAGAGATGGAGGGAGGGAGACACACACACACACACACACACACACACACACACACACAGAGAGAGAAAGAGAGAGAAAGAGAGAGAAAGAGAGAGAGAGAGAGAAAGAG